>PNEQ01030920.1:149305-167704 GCA_003012365.1 Medauroidea extradentata
TTTTAAAAAAAAAAAAAAAAAAAAAAAAGTCTTCCATAGTTGTGTCTGATTGAACATACATTTTGAATCAAGATTATTTTAGTAACGAGTGAAGTCCAACTACTTGGAAGGCGAGTGTGTATTCGTGAGAGAGAAAACCACGTGGCCAGCGACGTCTGTGACGACGAGTATGAAGAATGAAGAACTGCTACGACCTACTGCAGTGGAGGCCATTCAGAGTGAGGACTGAGGAAACTTAAATAGTGATCCATAAACACTGAAAACTCCAATATAAATTTCAACGTTTCTGAAAGCCAGTATGAAAAAAATACATCAATAGACAATGACATTTGCCAGCTTTATAAGCATCAATTTGTCCATAATGATTCAATATGTTAAGCGTGATCTACTGCGCCGGAATTAAATGTACTAGATTTTGGCGTCTGAGATTGTTCTTCAGAAAAACGTTTCTGGAGAAACCTTTTTGCTGAGAAAGTTGGCAGAATTTGTTACCTAGAACTGATGTTTGTTGATTTCTGCAAATTGGTTTTGGAATAGTACACATTTAAACTAATTATGTTAGCATTCAATTACATCTTAAGAGTATTGGTGCATGGAATACTGGAAAATGGTTAAACTGCATGTGGTGCCTTTTATAGTGAATGCAGTGGTTAACTTCATAGAGTTACGTGTCCTGACAATAGGTCTGGTGGTTGTAACTGCATTTGTGAGGAGATTGTGAGGACTTAGACTTTCATAACCTCCGCTCCTGGAAACGTGTTTTTAACCAAATTAAAAAAAAAGGAGGAGGTTCTCAATTCGGTCGTAATTTTTATTTTATGTTTGTGACCTCAAAACTCTGGTGTTTATTAACCGATTTGGAAAATTCTCTTTTTGTTGGAAAGGGGATATTTTCAATCGGGCCCCGTTTTAATTTCATTGGCATTGGACATTGGAATTTGAGGATACACAAGTGAACTTTTCAATATCGAATAGGAAATGTATAGTGATTGAGAAATTCGTAGGTGTATGGCAATCCAAGACCAAGTAGGTACCTAACTATGTTCAAGGGCGTTCCGAACTGACTTGAACAGCGAAGGCACAACGGAACTCATTAACGACAAACAGCACGAATATGGAACACCTACTCCAAAAATAACAATAATTGTATATTATTGTCGTAATAAGTTGATTGAAATTTAAGTAGTCTAAAAATTACATTTCAGTGTTTTTTTTTTTTTTTTTCAGTAGAGATTTTTTGAAGTCGGTCTTGTTTTTTGTTTAAAAAAATTATGTCGTATCTTCATCAGTGAGGAATGGAATAAAAATAAAATATTCCTTTCTTTATCACTTGTACTTATAGTATTGATTTGACCAGTCAGTATCTGCCTAGAGAGAAAAATTGTTTTGTATCGTAACATCTTTACAAAACATCGTGTAGCAGACGAGGTCCGTGTAAAGCTGCCTTCATGTCGCGGTTCTTTGTAAAGAGCGTATCAACGCGGATATGACACAATCAGGCCGAGAGTTCGACGCGACGTCAGGTTGCGGGCGTAACTCTGCAAGGCGGCCAATCGATACCGCCCTTAATGGAGAACCATGGGCGGCGTAGGGTTTTCATGTCGCCGTTTGAAAGGACCTGTCGATGGATTGTGTCGGTTGATAATAAACCCGTTGCCATTCTTTGAAGGACTTTATTGAAGGGGATGTGGGAAGGGGTCAGCAGTTTCATAAAGAGGGACAATCTCCCAACCTCCCTCTGTCCCGTCCCGGGCCAACAATGAGTAAAGCTCTCGCCTCTTTGAAGAGTATCCAGAAACAAGGTTGCGTGCCTTTGCGTCGATTCCACAGCTAATTATCGAAGATTCCGAGCCGGGAAATCAATTACTACGGGGCGGAACTTACTACATGCAGAAAGGAATTCCGTCGATTGTCAGCTATATTAAGTTTTCGCCTCGCATGCACGATAAACTTTCTCTCGAGACGTGCACTTCAGAGGGAAATTACAAACTGTGGCATTCAATTAATTTACAGCGTTTGCTTTAAAGAAAAATCGCACATCCCTATTTTTCCGATGCAGTTCTGTTGTCACATTCTACAATTAGTTGGCAATAAAGGTGGCATTATGACGGGACAAATATGCACACATAAACACCACTTTTGTTTGTTGTTGAAACGGTAAATACATATTAAAAATTGACTACTTATTGATAGATGAGTTTCAAACCTGTCACATTCAAACAAAACCTATTATACATGCAATTTTCAAAACATTTCAGCTTTTTTTAAATGTTCAACACTAAAAATTTAATATATTATATTTGTATTATTTATTGTTCATAAAAATTATGAGGTTATGTATTATGGCTTTTCATAAACTTATTTTTCTGCAGGTATCTCGTGTTATTTATGAATTTAAGAAATTTCATAACTTATTCTTTCGTGGTTAGATTACTGCTGTCACTGCTGTTGTATCTTAAACGCAATTAAAATAGTGGGAAGTTCTGCTGTTTGGCTGTATTGTTTATGTTATAACGTTAGATATGTTTTAATGAAAAATCTTATTAATTGAGTCAGTTGTATATTTGTTGAAGTATTGGCGCAATTGTTATTCACTGTCTAAGATCCAAGTAACAAACGTACAGTTTGTAAGATAGCTAATTAAACTTACATACGTCACTACATGGGGTTTCTGCTTAGTGTAGTCGTTAGGACGTACTCATTTGACCTTGGCGATACAGACTATATTCGATATGAAATACTAGACCTGTTGCTTTGTGTTCTGTGAATACTCAAAGCCGTGTTCCTCCAGCATCTATTCTACTTTCTGTAGTCTACAATGAGCTTGTGTGAACTTTCATACCTCGTCTGCTGCAGTCAGTCGCTTTCAGATGCTGCTCGACATACCTAAGTGTGTCCTCGGAAAATATGTGAACTACAGCCGTCCCCCTCTCTGACATACCACACCCTCCTACTCTTCTTTTCCACGCTACGTCCTCCCAGCCAATAGCGAGCAAGTAGTCTGGCCGTCGCGACATACACTAAGTGCAGTTTCGTCAGCCGGAAAGTGACAACCAGTGTGTAGTTGTTGTCCAACCTTTATTTCATGGGTTGCACAGGCCTATTAGACCTACTACAGGTGGTCGCTTTCAATATGAATGGAGTGTACATGGAGGAGGGGCCAAGACATTCCCCTCCTCTGCTTTCACACGGCGATCTCGAAACACTAGCGCTCTTACCTCCCCTACCCGGGGCTACACTTAGGTTTGTCGAGCAGTACCTACAATAAATGTCGCATTTGTACTTTATTTTATGGTCCTGCGCTTTATTCAGCCTTTTTCTAGTCTGTAGTTGACCGTTTGAACTTCCCTGCGGTATCTAGCGGCCGCGAATTCAACTAAATTTAACATCACTGCATTACCAAATACACTATAAGCCAATACAGGACGGCTTATTCAATTATAGGAGAACACTGATTGTGCTTCAATCTCAAGGCAATGGATAACAGCACACTTCAGTTTATTAATTATACTCTACTAACATATCAACGTGCAGAAATATTTTTTTTTCTCAACGAATAACAATTTGTGTTGCTACAGCCGAACACGAATAACGAGTATATGAACACTAGTTCGCAAAACACATACAAACATAACATTTGTGTTAAGAGAAAAGTAATAACATTAATTTATTCAGTCGTGCCAGCTCATTCCGCTAGGTTTTTTTTTTTTTCGCATATTGCTCTTTGTTATTAGCATAGAGCTGTCCGGTATAGGCTCTATTGTATTTGTCATCACTTTCCGGCTCGTTAACTCGGGATTCTACTGCCACAGTGAACAAGCACGGCGTGCTGCAATGTTTGAAGAGAAGTTACTATACAGTTCTCGTGTTTATTTCACCACGTTAATGTCTTGTAGTTTGTAGATATTTGTTTACGTACTGGCGTGAGTCTTGAGGTATTTCTAATTTCTTTCTGCGTTTTTTACGTAGGTCAAGATGTGAGTCTTCTGTTCCACTCTCCGATGTGATTTTCTCTGCTGCGTCCTTACGTTACGCCCTTTGTGTCTTTCTTTGCTTTACATTTTTCGTGCTTTTATAAAGGCTCCACATTATTTGTTACAGTGGAGGGTTTTCATACCTCAGAATTTTTTATTTAATCTTTAAAGTAATTTCAACACTAGGCCTACATTTCAGCTTGTGATTCTCGTACAAAATCAGTTCCATCAGAGCTTATGACATACATCATAGCATATGTTCAGCCGTTGGGTCTGTTTGTTTCATGAGATACCTGCGCGAAACTGCAGTGACATTTTGCACATGTTCTCTACAAACTACAGTTAAGTACGATGTCCTTATTATAAACGTTAATAACGATGTTTTGTTTAGCTATAACTCATTACAACTAAGATTATCATAATAGTAATTTCTTCCAGATTTGCGATTTTTTTTTGTTCCATAAATATTATTTCTACTGACTTCACGGCATTCATGCTAATTTCTGTTTAGCCTGCCGGAGGTGCGCTCCAGGGGATAATTTATTTGTAGTTTTACTTGGCCCTGCTTGAAACCATAATGAGCTGTGTGTATTCGTATTCTATTTTATAATGCCTTTTATATATTACAACCCAAATATTTAATTATTATTTATAGTGTTATTCTCTCTGCCCTATAACAATTGTACTTATTTTCAATAGTTCCTTAGGTTTCTCAGTTATTGTAATTTTTGCTCTCAATGAGCAACCTGCGGAATTAGCGTAATCAATGTTTTGTAAGTATCCTATTTAGTTTTCAAACCCGCAAATCAATTCATTAAAACGAAAAGTTAGTAATTGTACCTATATATCACATTAATAATTCACGGAGGCGGCACGATGGGTTTCACGTCTTATCGACAGCGAGGTCATAAGAGACGATGAAACACAGCTAAATACAACGATAGAAACTAGGAATGGAATAAGCCAAAACGTATGTTACGAAACATTCCAGGCATTCTGATCTGAACACTTAGGTCCGGTTTCTCAATGCCTGATATTTTTCTGATTATCTTCCAATTAAAATATAACCAATGGTTAGCAACAACATCTGTTTCTCAAGTACTGATTAAGATTAATGAATAGGTTAACAGTCGGTAACCATTGGTTATCTTAATCATAAGAATATGTATTGATTGCCGAGTTAAACAAGACTTTTAAAACAAACAATAATGTAAACAGTGACAATTATTTAGTTTATGATGGCAGACAATTTAAATTTATTGTTTGAAGATTATGATGAAGAAATAGTAAAGTTCATAAACAGGCCAAGACTTTTTCGAGAATTCCCAAATCACATGTAAATAGATGACCATGAATTTGTAATGAGATTTTGTCTGAGTAAAAATACTGCCCAGCTGTCCTGACAGCTGGAAGTTACCACAAGCAGGTGTGTACTTGTTTATTGCATGTTTTATTTACATCCCATAAACATTAGTACGTTCGGGTAAGTAATATTCTTTTGTAGGTTACGTGAAACATTTGGTGGTTATGTCACACGCCTTTGTATGATGTCTCTATACTTCCATACATTATTTTGCATAATTGGTTAGAAACCTTTGTTAGATATGATAACACACATTTGTACGTTGTACTACATATCTTGGTTAATGGTTTTCTTCGGGAAAAATAAAACATACGATCAGAGATTCTGGATTTAAAAGTTCTTAATATAACTTTGTAGATTATGTTACATGTTTTTAGATACTTGTGCATATTACAATACCTATTAAAGGTTATATTACGGTTACATAATTGTGTTGGTTATGTTACACGTATAGGTTCATAGATTAACTAAATTCTACTTCGATTTTCTTCCATGCATCTTCTTTCTGTTTCCAAGTTACAGCGTCAGTTCTTTTTTTAATTCTATGATACGGGCGTATTTTTCAGCAAGAGAAATTAACATTTCTGCTTCCACAGAAATGAAATTTTCGGCACGCGGCCGTTTATATTCTTCCATTATGTATACAAACACCGCTAACCAGCACAACAAACAAATGAAATGCTTCACTGCAGCCAATCACAAGCTGATACGTCATTGTATGGTTGCCACATTTATCTTAACCGATACTTAGATAAACGTAAAATTAAAGTACGTTGAGAAACACTTAAAATTTAATTAACACTTACTCAATAGGTTAAATATAATAATAGGATTACCTAACCAAGGCTTTAATCAGACACTGAAAACCCGGCCCTTATTTTTCTACTTTCGCCGCAATGGCGTATGTCAACAAAGAAAAGTTCAGTTCAGAATTTTTTTCCATTGCAGGAATCATTCAGAGATCAGATCCAAGCATTCACGGTAGGAGCTGTTTGGGATAATCACGTAAAGTCAAAATAAGGATGACCAGAGCTGGAGATTGAACCCGGGTACTCCAGAAAATTAACGTGTCGCCGTTGCGTAACCTTGCTTGGTATCCGCTAGAGCAACAGTTGTTTCGTTAAGCATAAAAACATACAAAGTAACGGAACAACTTCATGTTTTTAAGTATACGTTTTCGATTGGAGGCAGAATTTTAGCTCGAGACTGGTGACAGATGACTTTTCTACGAAGCGGTATGTTCAGCAAGTATCTGATTACGACTGGAATTATTTACTTTGACATACTCCATTGCGAAATAAATGACTGTCAAAAGAAAACTAAAAATAAGACAAGAAAACGTAAATAAGCAAAGTATGATATAGCCATCAGGATACATACACAGCATGAAATTCCAAAAACTGGAATCTGGTCAGTCGCACTCGTGTTCCTGAACCCTGTGTGTCTATATGATGACGGGAACAGATTCCAGTTCCCGAAACATCGTTAATACTGACTGTTTGAAAAACTACTGTGTTTTTGTTTCGGCTCATCGTTTGTGTCGTTTGTTGTTTTTTCTGTTTGTGTCCGACATCTTTGTGTTTTGTTTAGTCGCATCGTTGTGTTGTTTGCTGTATTTCTGTTTGTGTTTTTGTTTCGTCTCATCGTTGTGTCGCATGTCAACTTAGCTATTTTTATGTTTTTGTTATTTGTTTTATTTTCTGTTTGTTCTTTGTTTTATCTGACCAGATTCCAGTTTTGGAATTTCATGTTGTGTATGTATCCTGATGACTAAAGCATACTCTGCTCATTTATGTTTTCTTGTCTTATTTTTAGTTTTCTTTTGACAGTCATTTATTTCGCAATGGAGTATGTCCAAGTAAATAAATCCAGTCATGCACTCCCATTGCACAGTCCTTTCAAAGATCATATCTGATTACGTTAAAAATGTGAAAATTGTATACGTGAAATTAATATTTACTAGTAAAATTTACAATATTCAGAAATTGTTTTGCAATGAGATAGCGACTTATGAAAATATTTATGTTTTCTTTAACTTCATCACCCATTATCTTGTAAGAAGTCATAAACAGTTCCATTGCAACACTAAGATGTTCGTAATTGTGTTCATTAACAATAACTTACTGGTGTCAAACAAGTTACATACCCAGATACTTAGTAAAAATTCGTCATAACGTTTTTCTAAAAAAATTGCAATTTTAGCATTACAGGGACACTAATATACTATCAAAAGCATTTAAGAAAGATCTTTAAAAACGTTTTCAAAATTCCAGAGGAGCGTTGGAATTCGTTTTTGTATAGTTTTTCAAAGTAGAAAAGCTCATATAGTAAAATTACCCCACGAAAGCAAGAGAAATAGTTTTGATATACGCTCCAGTAAACGAGGTGAAAAAACGTTACAAGAAATTAATTGTACAGCTGTTGCCACCGTTAGCAGTGTAAGCGCGTTTACCAACAAAAAAAAAACTAAAAAATGGCAGCTTTATCTTCAAAGTAGATTCACTGATTCGAACTCAAGCAATATTTCAACTATTGTTTTTACTTTTCGACAGCTTTGTGGGTTCGCAACCGACCCATTTATATGAAAAGGGAACGAAACAAATGCGCACATATAAACAGAACTGCAAAAGTTGCCAGTGCGAAATAAAAAACAATCTGGTATGATTAAAGGGCGATTGACGTACTTACACAAATTGAACAGCAAATTTTCGCCCACAAGCTCTGCAAGTCAGTGTAAAATGCTATCGTATAAATCGCTAAACTCTCAGTTGAATTTAGCGACTCTTAACACTACATGTATATACAAAATATACTGTATTACGTACTTTATATCTTTTTTTCTACCTTGCAATTTATTATTTTATAAAGTATCGGTATGTGTCATTTGGCGGTTTATTGTGAACGCTGTGGGTGTTGGTGCTGTGAAGGTTGGTCAATGTTACATTTTTACATTCACCTCAGTATACTTCATTCATTCACCTGTCCAATCCTTCTCGAAGTGTAAAAATATTTACAATGCCCACGTATCATCAAAATAACAGATATACGTTTGTCAAAGTAGATTTAAACGTTTTTAAAAAGCATAAATGTTTCTGTCAATCCATAGTAAATCAGCCAATATTTTGCGTGATTTGCGTACTTTCTAGTTGGCTTGCTACAGGATGTTCAGAATAAACTGAAAATTGCTTTCAATTTTATGAGAGCCATTATGCCACTAACTTTACTGTTATGAATACGAAATATTCCATATAAATAAAAACTACTGTAAACATTTTACAACTATCAGAACGCAACTTTTTCATCTCCGGTAAACGCATTTATTATTATTATTATTATTATTATTATTATTATTATTATTATTATTATTATTATTATTATTATTATTATTAGTGTTGGGAAGTTCTTACATTAAAGTGAACCGCGTACAGTAGGTTTCAGGATTCAACTTATAGTTGGAAGGGATGTCTTTAAAATAGGAATCATCAGCTCGGACTGACACGAAACAGCAGGATTATCTTAAACATAATTTCAAAAAACCATAGAAAAACTGTTAATTATAAATTCTGTATAATACACAATTATTTTCAGTCATTTACAGTAGAAGCTACACTATTAAGGATTGTAGTTGTTATTTTTCGTATAACTATCTATATTTTCATCTCAGTAATTTATATTGAAATTCTGCATTTCGACGGCTTAGAATGAAAACCCCGTAACTACAAAATTAAAAATATTGTATAATTTTTGATGGGAAAAACCAAACGTTTTGACAATATTCAAAACTTTTATTTCGCAAGCAAGAAATAAAGACGCCTTATTTAAATTATGGCATTAGGTAAATTTAAAATTTCTGGTTATTTTTTTGTGCTAACTTTTGGAGACAGCGTGAGAGTTGGAGTTATGAGGTTTTCATTCTAAGCCATCGATTTGCTAAAACTTAGAACTAAAGTACCGGACTATCAGTGCTTTAAAACTTAGTACTTAGTTTTGTGTCCAAATTATAATTACTTACACCATTTTCTAATTCGTCCAAAAACTGTACAAAACAAAATTGAGCGATTACAATCTGCTTACTGACGGTTAACACAGAGACACTGACGCATCATCTTTACGTCATCTGACAATGTTATAAATGTAAATGACAGAAAATTTATTTTGCCAACTATTCATTATCACCACCTAGGAGTTCTACCATACGTATCTACGAGAAATTGTCGAAACTAAATGAATGCTTACGTCCACATACGCATGCATACACGCATATTTCAACGCATTTTCTTGTCGGCTACGGTAGCCATCTGCTTTCGTCTTTTCCATTTTCATCGGAATGTGGCATGTGTTTACGTCTAACTTATTCTATTCTATGTACTTTTAAGTTGTCTTTGTTCAAATTTTGTGGCTATTTTAAATGATAGCCTTCGTGATTCTGTCGTTTTGGTGTTCAATTTTAATTTTGTTTCGCCTTTCGCGATACGTCTACTCTTTCCGGAATTGTATTTTATTGCTTTTTTTATTATTTTGTTATCTTCCCTTCTTGTATTTATGGCTATGACTCTATTCCTTCCCGGGATTGTATGTATGTTATACGAGTACTGACAATTTGTACTGAGCGGACTTCTGAGACGAGAGCTGTCCAGACGTACGTTGCCGTGAAAACGATTTGGTTTATGATGCACTGCTTTGCAAGAAACATTCGAAGATCACGCTAATTTTAAACACGAGAGTAATCCAGTCATATCCGCGGAAGTAAATACTGCTAGGGCACACTCAGCTCTTACTGCAAATTTTAAAAAAATATCACAAGTTTGGCAACTTTTATTTTAAATTCAGTAGTTTCTTTAAAACGTCGCCCGTGATACAGTTCTTCAGTGTGAATTATTTCGGTAAATCTGTTGCTTTTACTTAAGACACGAGAAAATAGTACAGATGGTGCATTAGCAGCCTATACTGAGGCCAAGCCCACTTTGTTTATTCATGTAGCAATATGGCGGAGTGCAGTCAGCTGTTCCTGTATGTACATTGAGAAATAAGGTTATGGTTGGCCAAACCACAGGCACATTACACACGTTGCCATGGTAACAAACAACGTATTTCAGGTACAAATATGGCGGATGACCTCCTTCCCCTTCTGTCTCAAGGTATCATACCCCTCGTCCTGAGACATGCATTATGCTCCATATTTATGTTTCTCTAATCTCTGTTTTACTTTGATACATAAAACAGCTTTATGCAGATTTGAACTGTTAAGGGCGTTCAAGTGGGGAAAAATTCATAATTTTATATTTGTATAAAATAGTGTAAGTTTTGTAGACATTACTTCAGAGAACATTTATATCTAACGGAAAAAAATAAGCTCATCTAGTTTTCCCGTAGTGTCACTTCAAAGTCAAAATTTGCATATTTTTACTTCATACAAAACTTGAAAACCAGTAAATATAATGAAATGAAAAAAATCTCATCAAAACTACACGTCACCGTGTACGGCTTGAAGCATATACAAACACATTATAAAATATTTCTGTGTTTAAAATAAATTTCTAAAAGTACCAAAAAAAATTTTAATTTTGAAATTTTTTATTTAACATAAACATTTTTTGTAACGGGTTTTAAATGCTACAGGCCATAGACAGTAACGCGTAGTTTTGATATGATTTTTTTCATTTTTCTTTATGTTAACTGGTTTTCAAGTTTTGTATGAAGTAAAAATACGCAAATTTTGACTTTGAAGTGCCATTACGGGAAAACTAGATGAGCTAATTTTTTTCCGTTAGAGATATATGTACTCTCAAGTAATGTGTATAAAACTAACACTATTTCATACAAATATAAAATTATGTTTTTTCCCCACTTGAACAACCTTAAAGCTAAGCCACTTTATTCACAGTAAAAAATAGTCAAAATATGTGTCTATAACACAAACCATAATTCGTACCAAAAAATAAATACAATTATGTCAACAATAAATTTTTTCGGAGAACCACTCCTTTAAGCTGTGTTGTATTGATAGGCGCTAGAGGGAGCAGGAAGCAGGAATGTCACTCGACAGTGGAGGTTAGAGGCTCCCGGACGGCTGGCGGACGACATAACCATACTAACGAGGCTGTCGCCACGAATTAAGAGGGCTGGGGGAGGGGGGAGAAGGGTGGGTGACGCTCGCTAATGCCACAAAGTGGCAGCACTGCGTGGCGGCCCGCAGCACCGCGGGGGAAATCAGCGAGGGTTGGCAATCCCGCCGTGCGGGCTCGTGTTTGAACGGGATTAGCGCAGCGGTCAAAAAATTTTTAAAACGTCAGTGTTCGACGAGGAGCCGTTATCCGCCATCTTGTTTTTGCAAGTGGAGTGGAAGGATGTGGGTCAGCGCTTGAGGTCCCTGCCTATTAGACTCGCAGGAGCGTAGTTTGAACCAATGATCCGCCATTTCTAACGCTTTAACTATTATTATTTTATTATTCCTAAACGAAAACAGATTTTAAAAACCTGTCAGTTTTATTACAAACATATTTTAGTGTGTAGTCTAATTTTTTCTAGACAAAATATTGTATAGAATTGGCTAATTAGTTATATAATTAAAATGTCCTTAATTCCATAATTAGCGGTGATGTTGTGTATTCTATCTTGAAAAATATTGTTAACATAGTGTACGCAGTTTTTGACAAAACAGTGCAATATATTTCCGATATCTGCTGTCGTTCAGGATGTTTGTGTATGGTGTAATAAACATTTATGTTTGTTGCTGAAAATTATTTAGTTATTATTTGGTTACCTAAAAGTGTAATATTAGGTAAATCCAGCTTAATATTTATCATGTTGTACATAGATTTTAAGCATAACCGTTAAAATAATGAATGGTGGCAGTGAAATTTGAATGTGGGATTAAGGAACCTTCAATAGCATACATCGCCAGAATAAATGTTAGGTATACAACCTCCTAGTAGATATATCAATCGTTAAAATTCATGAACGTTACAAAGGTGTACATTTTTAATTTTAACGTGATCAAATTTGGGTTCTGTATACAATCTATTGTATCAGAATTTTTTGTATCTGAATGAAGTGAAGTGAAGCGAAGATATTTTGGTCAGTGGCTAACATTGAGGTCTTTAGCGCTGGTGAGGGGTGATATGACGTGAGCATGGAGCAGCGCCGGAATGATATGGTGGGGGAAACGGGAGATCCTCGAGGAAATCCACCGAGCAGCGGCATCGACCGGTAGTCGGTGAGTTATCTCAGGGGCGGAGGTTACCTAACTCGTTAAATGCACTTAAGACCACGGGGCCCATTTTATGCTATTTTGGTGTGTTTTGTTTTTTAAATCCCGAAAGACAACAGATATCTGAAAATAATTTCATAGATATTTTTTTAATTGGCTGTACTAAGTAGCTTTCTTTTTACCAAAACGTATGTTTCTATAATTTTGGTTAGATATCGAATTTAAAAAAAAAATTAATGGAGTTGACAATAACCCAAAACTACAGAAACAAAAAAAAAATTAGCCTATGTAGAACAAGCAATTTCCGATATTTCTATGTAGAGGTTTTGCGATATTTACTCCCTTTCAGGATTTAAAAAACTAAACTCGCACAAGAAGCATAAATAAGAACCCGTGATCTTAAAAATATAGCTATATTGCCAATTGTCTTATAAATTATTATGGCTATCTCCTGCAAATTTTCGACAAATTCCACATTAGTCCAGGATGTTTACAACTGGCACTTGGCCGCTTACAAAGGGTCCGGAAAGAGTCCTTACAGGCATTGGATAGTTTCTCCAGCAAAAGACTCTGGTCGATCCTATAAGCCCTGGTCTATTACATTCCACTGCCATTTCCCAGCGATAGTCCTCTTCTAAGCAGGCCATGTTCTGTTCCTATAAATTACTTATTATATATATATATATATATATATATAATTTATTGAATATACCGTAAGCGATGGTGACTATGTACACATCAGTTGATATTGGGACACTTTATTACTATGCTTATTTTCCATATTTCAACTAAGAGGAAATATAAATTAAACGACATACGAATATTAACTGTTCGTAATTTACGCAAATAAATTTATTTACTCATGGCTATCGTATACATACCAAAAATAATGTTTTGTTATGTCCCAGTCACCCCATGTATTCATTGTCACACCTTGTTACGGTATATGTATGTGTGTGTTTAATAATATGTAATCGCATGATGTCGTACATGTGCTGATTGACCAAAGCTTAAAAGCCTGCGTAATGTTCAGACAGAATGTATTGACAGTGGTCTTAGAGTATACGATGTTGTTTCTCGCAGGTTGTTGAAGTAACCCGTCACAGGATGGCGAAGTGTACAACCGAAACTCGAACATTTTCCTCTCTCATCCTTCCTCGCGGTGTGCACGTTTACGCTGATACTTTTCCCAGGTAGAGTAATACAATCTCTGTCTTCGTGGCAAGCAGGCTCCAGTTTCCTCGGGCAACCATGCCCGACCTACATGGATCTCCAAGGCCTGAGAAATATTCGTCAGACTAAGGATTCTCGTGACACAGAGGGAGAGGAGGGGGTTGGCAGATCACTTTTAACGAGGTGCGCTGCGGCTGTCTTTTGATTTAGGACCCTCTGCCACCCTCTCTCCCCTCCCCTAGATACCGACCACAGTGGTCCCTGATGCTGGCATTGCTGCAGGTAACAATCGCCTAGGTTAGGTGGCCTCATTTGTCACACGTCAAGACTGTACGTTTGTCAGTTTCAGGTGTATCATACACCTGGCGTATCATCTGTGATGTAGTGGGTTATGTTCATGTTTCATACACGCCAAACTTTTACATGTACCCCAGTATGTGTAGCCACGAAGCAAAGAACACATGCTTCAAACTTTGATCCTGCAATGGAAAAATACAGCATTCTTAGTAGAAAAATTGTTTAGGGGCTATTAAAATAGCGAAAACCAAACTTTTAAGACTGCCACTGTTAAAATATACATTAATGATAATCAAACAAAGAATCCAGCGTAAGCCTATGTTACATAATAACCACACATAAAATTTTAGTGTCTGTCTTTAATGTCTTATGTCAAAGCAACATAAACGAAAATAATTGGTTTAGTGCTCCACATGAAAGGATACTGTCTTGGTACTAAATCTGTTATTTTTTCGTCATAAAAAATGTTAACAATCAAATGTTATTCCATGATGGCGGGTCAAAATATTATATATATATATATATATATTTTAAGGTAGTTGCTTGAAGTGAAAGTTATTTTAATGAAACCAATAAGACAGTCATAAAACTGCATAATGAGACAGTATAAATAATTAAAACACACAATGCATATAGTGACAAATACAAAATTAACTCGTGTAACTGTTTATTCGTATTGCTATGCAAGGTCGCTCACTGACGTTTGTAGTAAAGTGAGCACACAACTTCAAACGCGCCGATGACTTGCATGTTATTATAGTCCAGGTCGTCTCGAAACAAGTCCGGTAATTTTTACAGTAGCTGGTCATGCACTATCCCGCTAAGAAAATAAAGGCGTCACTGTTGAGAAGCCGGCTGGAGTGTAAACGTCTATCATCCCCAAATCACTTCAAAGTTGAGGGTCACGTGGGTAAACGTGGTGTGACGGCAAGTGTGTAGGTAGAAGAGAGAGTACCGCCGCCGGTGCAAGGTATTAAGGCCATGATCTATCAATTATTTCAAACTATTGCAAACAACTCGAATAACTTTTAACCAAATGCATTAAAAAGAATTTTGAGACTGTGTACAGTCATACGATAAACAATTTTACCGGAGCGGTTTTTTTTTTTAGTAATGTACCGTTTGCTAGCAAAAAATTATTTTGCTTCATTATGGCTATTTAAACAACAAGATAAGTAATATTTCAGGGTAAAATATCTATAAAAAAAAACGTTTAGTGTATTGCAACTGAAAAATTCAGATACACACGATGATATATAAGTGTAAAAATGTAACAATGAATTTTTGATGCATGAATTATTAGCGTGAAAAAATATTTTCGAAACCACTGTAAAACTAAATAGCGAGGCCTTTAGCTAACGTATGAAAAAGTACTGCCATTTAATAGAATTACTTACCATTATCATCGTCCTCCTCACCATCATCAACATCAACATCGTTATTGACAGACTAAAGAGTTTTGTTCGGTACACGGTGTAACGAATGTTACTGAGTCGCAGAATCACCACAGCTACTTAAAAGTATTATTCGCGAGGAAAGTTAGCAACAAATATAAAGTAAGAAATAAACCAAGAAAGGCAGAAATGGCATAGTCAAAATTAATTTGGTGGTTTCCAATCGACTGCATCATTTCTGGCTTCGTGCTTTTCCCACGTTCTTCTTTTATTATAGTAGTGGGTTCCCTGCTACTCAGCGACGTTCACTAACAAGGGCTTATGTCCAACATAACACTTCAGTTTGTAACTAAGCCACACTCCAAAAAAATCATTCGAAGGCCATATTATTTTTTTTGCGAATAAATTCTTTCCGGACTTCCTTTGTGTATATATATCCTTAATTATCTTTCTCTGAGCTTTCTATCGTCCCATCTTCTGCCTTTCCTCTTGGTCAACTTGCCATTTATAGATTTAGTATTTAAGCATTTCCCTGTCCTGTGTCAGCGTGTGTGCTTTATGCTAGTTTAAGGTAATTAGTTTCTACATTTCATAAAATTTTTATTTTTGCTGTGTTAGCTTTTGCTTTGTTAGACTACCAAATCACAATCTTTTGAGGTTTGTATAAAGTTTTTATCTGCCTTTCTTAATGTCACTTTGGATGCCCATATTGTGTTTTAATTTTCGGTTGTTTCTGAGTAGGTATTCTTGTGTGATCTGGTCGCAACATCCGTAACTTAAATTGATGTTTAAGTTAAGGAAAAAATTTCACCTTACTACATATACATACATATATATGTATAGGCTTATATACATCACGCAGGTAGGATGATGTTGCTGTGGGGCATCATTACAGCAGTACATAACATGTTACTATGCCACACACTACGCCACTAACTCACAGACAGTAGGAACAACTGTGACACACATGATCCTGCCAGCGCGCTACCAAACATACCTCATGTATTGCCAACTGTAGCGCAGAAACGGTGCGTTTTGGACCTGTGTTCATGTGACACTTATTGTTCCTCTACACGTGAAGATTGTTGCCCTAGAATATTGACATGGAATTTTGCAACAACCTGTATACATATAACTTTTCTGAAATTATCAGTTGTCGCCTGATGTTATGTTTAAAGATTAAGGTAAGGGATTTTTTTAAATTTAAATATGAATTTATGGCAAGATACGGGATACAGTAATGTTTTATCTAGGAAATTTTTGTACAAATTTCAAATTTGAAAAAAAAAAAAAATATATATATATATTTTTTTTTTACAAAAGTATTCTTTGTGGTCGAAATAACGTCTTTGAAATTATTTGGAAATTAGTTATGTAGTGTGCTAAGAGATTATTTTTAGGTGTACGATGATATTCGGAAGACAGTTTAACGAGACACTAAAAATGAAGAAACAAGCTAAAGGTATCAAATAAATTCTCTGTTTCGTTTACACGACTTCAACAAACATCTTGGCTAAAAGTAAACGTTGTCACTTACAATTTTTAAGCACGTCTCTTTTCAAAATTAAAATTTGAGATTATACTTATATCAGTAGAACGTTTTAGATATTTCCGAAATAATATAAGTCAACACCTTCTACACGTAAAATATTTTACAGAATTTAAATTGCTAGTCGCATAAGTAAGTATTGCAGAAATACATACATTTGTCTTCAAGTGCGTGTTTAAATCTGGGGTTTCATATCTAAGTACTCGGGTATTGTACAGTAGAAACAAACTTAAATGTTTTCTGTCATTACCAAACGATTGCTTAGCTATGAACGGGAGTCGACACCGAGTTTCTCACGTCAGTGAGCTAGGATTTCCCACTCTAGTCCCTCGTTCGTAAATATTGTTCCTTTTCTTCGCTCCGTACTGCTGTAACTATTCTAAAAGTTATTTCAGAACTTTGATTACTCAAAGAAATATGCTTGAGGTAATATATACAAATATATCGAAAATGGTTGTGATTATCTATAACCAGCCATGTGCCTGATGGAAATTTTGAGACTCTTACTTAAGATAAACCATTCATTAAATAAGTTAAAACATATTTTTATTAAATATTTACTTTCGAAATTCATCCGAAGCCTAAATACATGTTCCTAATCTTTAATGGCAAAAATAATGGCGTACTTCCATTATAAACTTCGGTCACTTATTTTACCTGCTTAGAGAACGACTCTCTAAAAACACAGGTACAACTAACCTTTATTATTTTTAAAAATAAGCCAAAATACAAACTCTGTATTTCTAACTTTAAATTGACAAGTTTCTATACAAACTTTTGTCACATACTTTATACAATTAGGGGGTAGTTTTTCAATAATGATTTCACATAACTCACCTACGGTATACAGGTTGAGATTAAATTCGACAGACTAACTTTTTGGGGCGGTTTTTTTGGCAAAAAGGTAGGGTTTATGTTTAACAGTTTGGTCGGAAAAGCATATTAAGGGCGTTACGTCCACATGTAAATGAAGTGCAGAAACGAATTTAATATACCCATTGAAAACCGCTGGAAGTATCGCAAAAATCATAAGGATACGTGTTTAAGGATACAAAGACCTATTTTCTGACGAGATGAAATTGATACGAATAAACTCCCTTTGTAGAAAATGGGGTATGTGATATTGCGATGGTATTGCATTTCGTACCCGCAACGTTTTCTCGTGGTTTGATGCCTGTTTATGACTAAATATGTGTTAAACAACAAACAAGTAGATCTATACAGAACTAATCAGCCTACATTCCTTTAGTGTATATTTTGATAACAGACATGTTTGCTCAAGGGCTGTAGGGGGAGGAGTTATCCTAGGATTTTACAACACACAGAAAAGAATGCCAACGAAAGCAATATGATGAAAAACTAAAAAAATTAGTAAACATACTGCAACATTTAAATTTTGTGTAGAATTATTTACTTGCTTAGATAATGTTAAGAACATC
>PNEQ01030921.1:0-33686 GCA_003012365.1 Medauroidea extradentata
GCATTGAATACTAACATTTTGATACAGTATAGGTAATGATTATTATCTGGTTATTTGAAAATGTGTGCACTTTCGTAACTTCATTACTGTGTTTTACAATTACGTTTTTTTATCTTCATGTTTGAATAATAGAAATTGACATGTGTCACTTTTGCATTTACTAAATGACTTGTGCGCCGCACTGGTTCAGCCAATATACGGTGTCTGGTCGCTTGAGGAAGGTGTGAACGGGTGAAGCTCCAATCCTACAACACAACCTGTGCCCAGCGCATTTAGAGCGCACCGCTATTCGTTGTTCTGCAGGTTGCCTAGATGCCAGGCTCCCGCTTGCACACAGCCGATGATTGCCGAAGTGGACTTTGATTATTTCAGTGTCCCAATTTTTGTGTCCATGACTGTACATATTAAAATAAATAGCAAGACTTTAGTTATAGGACTCTGTATATTGACAGGCGCGGTATGCAAAATATGGTCGGTGCATATGTATAACCTCAACGGTGTAGTCAAAACCACTCTTAAAATAGCAATAATTTTGGGTCATTATTTCGTTTTTACAATAATCAACCAGAGAAAACTACATTTACATCAAATAATAAATGGTTCTAGATATATAGACAGTCTTTTTTTCTGTCCACACTGGGCGTACGCATCGGGAACCCAAAATCAAGGTAGTGCGGGGGTGGCGCGTGCATCAGGAACTAGTAACAACGTGTATGAGGGGGAAAAGGGGAGGGCAAATGTGCTGCAATCACTGAAAATCAGGCTACGAGGCGCTCATTGCACAGTTACGTGACGTCAGATACAGAAATACGTTCCAGTGACTCAAGTGTAAGTTAGGAAGCAGCAGTGCAAGTACAAAAAGTGGCAAATGCCAGGTAATCCTGCGCCATCAGACACCGATCACTTCTGCATAACTTGAAGTGTTTAAATCTTTCTGGTATAATTATGGCCAGATATTTTCAGTGACAAATTTGAGATGGAGGTAAACTTTGAACATAAGTAACTTTAATTATATTTAGCAGCTGTTTCACAAATGAAGAGACTATTCCTGAAGGAATATGGACGAATAACGGACCTGCGGTAAAACAAGGATCAAATTGCGTGTTACATGTTGTGATCTAAATATGTCTCTTCTTTGAGGCACCAGCTGATTAACAGACAGGTAAGACTTGACATAACAGACAACGGTGGACATAGCTTACTTGTCAGTAGAATCGCGAAAGGTCTCTGTTTTGTAACGATTAGGAACCTGGGAAATAATTTTTTTAAGGACAGAAGCTAGTAGACCCCTACTTGAACAACTGTAAATTCACGTCACTTTCAGAATTGGTCCTAGATTTATTTGATACCTCCTAGAGGGTTCGCAGTTAATAACGAAGTAGCTCCTAATTGCAGGCTCATTCTTGCAGAATCGCTAAATCAGCTAGCAGCCAATGGGCAGTTGTGGCTACCTTCAGTAAACAAATACTCTTAAGGCGCTTATGAAAATTCACTCGCTGGGGTAGGTATGTTACCTTAGTCACGTGACCAGGTTTTGTCAGTTACCAGTATTTGATAACCCCCGGTAGCGATATTATAGGTTTTAAAATGGCGGGAGCTAAAAAAATACTCCACAAATTTTCTACATGATAAATATTTTACTAAACGTTACATCAACTGTGCAGTCTTTACAAGAAATATATTTTTATTTTAGTATAATATTAATTGTAGTGGATTGACCGAGAGGCTTCCAAGTAGAATTTTTGAACACGGGTAAACATACCTCGGGGTAAAATTTCACGTACCCTACCGACGAGAATTTTCAGAAGCGCCTTATGAGTAGAGACCGGAATAAATCGCGGGTTTACTGACGTGTATGCTAGCCTCCAATACTATCTGTGTATTGAAGCAGACATTATCTGTTCACTGGCTGCTTGCTAAGAGTATTCCAGCATACAACAGGTGTTCATTAGCTGATTGCTAATACAGTGGCGTGGGGCACGTAAAGTTATATTGTTATTATTTGCTCAGAGACTTTCAGGTCCGTACTTATGAGGCTATTTTACAGGTCAGTGAACTCAGAAATATTTCAGGTCTCTAATTATTATACGTAATGAATAGGGACCCTTGTTTTTAGAGAAAAGAATTTTGCCTCACTGTGTTTCGGTGCCTTACGTGCACATCTGCAGTTCTGCTTCGTAGTCATTGATTGGCTATTTTAACTGTCTCGAGCCTTTAGATTCTACCGGCAAATATCAGACGTGCGTTGTTGTAGGAACGTTATTGTAATTGGCTCACTCAAATGATATATGCCACTTTATAAAGACATGCTGTCAATAAACATGAAGCAGAATTGCAGATGTGTACGTAAGGCACTGAAACAAAATGGGGCAAAATTCTTTTCGCGGAAATCAGGGGTCTCTAGTAATGAAGTTGCGCTGAACAGAAACGTGTTTATGGTTTCAACTGTTCTCGACGAGAATCCGTCGCCAAATGAATAAATAATTGTATGTTTGTCTCCCAAACCAATTATTTTTAGTGCGTTAACAGTTACGAGTGGGGTGATGTCAACGTAGAGAGTCTCATTCATTGGTCTAATAGCGTCAGCGTGAGTTTTCCGATACAAGCACTGCGTAATATTTTTTTATGACACGTGGAACTACATCCTAGAAGTACCTGGTATTTTACTCTAATTAATTTCGCTCTAGTTGCAATACATGTGTTCTCCAGAATGTCAAATCATTCAGCTTGAATAATGCAATTGTTCCTTAGACGTGGCACGAGTTCTTTTTTTGCAAATAGACTCACTTCACCCCCACTAATATCCTCCTGTGAGAAGGAAGTGATAGTAGCACGTGTTTGGTTGGAACTGAGAGGGTTTAACACGGACATGGCAGAGTTAAGGGAGGCGCAGTGCAGGAAGAGTGAAAAAGGAGTTGAAGTGGTCGGACGGCATTTCAGAAGTTACGTAGTAAAGTTTAAAATAGAAACCCTCCGAAGTTGATGAAACAAGGAACTGATCCGTGTTGACTAGGTATTTCAATTGTTCTCTTGAAATTAGTTTTGCACATATCATAACACGACTATTCACCGTTTGCGTGAAAATTTGGATCAAACATTTCACTCATAATTTACTAAAGACGTACAAATTTGTCTGCCACGCTAGAGAAGAGAAGTGAACGATTATATCGTCTAGTCATGTTTCTTGACGTCAGTTTTGGTTCAATAAACAGTAAGAAAATGGAGTGCACAAAATATCACCGAAAATTAAATAGCGGACTGTATGAAGCTCGGATGGCTGCTTAAAAACCTGTATATTACATAATTTGGTAAAATCCTCTCTTGCTCAGTAACTATCACAGAACGAGATTAAAAATGTATTATTTTACAAAATCATTTTTTGTGCGTCATGTTACAGTGCAGAATATAGATTACTTGACTGAGCTTTAACCTATATATTCTGAAAGATTGTAACTGACATTTTATACACGTAGATTACATATAGTTTACGACTTTTTTTAAACGTGGCTTTTCAAATTGGGATAGATACAAGAAAAACTGACGTTAGAAGATTTAAATATTACTTTTAATGTTCCAATCATTGTGTAACAGGTTAGGAATTTTGTGTTCAGCTCACTGCAGTCTCTAGGGTTTTGTTTGAGTTGACTACGCTAACCAATTGCATGATTCTAGCAGGGACAGTATCGTACTACTTAAAATTTTTTTTTAACACTTTACAATGCTTGACACATATAGTAAGTATGTACATTTTAGCGTACACACAGTAGAAAATTACAAAATGCAAGTTAAAAACCATAACTTTAACATATTTAGCCTGTATCAACATAACATAATATCATCGTGAGTCGAAGTCAGTTACCACAAAACGCAACCGAAAATAATAATACAGAACATGCAGTGAACATTTGAAACGCAGCGCAGCTGTATACAATAGCAGTAGATAATGTAAAATTTGTTAAAATATATATCTCTTTTCAATTACAAAATTTACGTTGTAGGCAAAATAAACTTTGAGGGACAACTAGACTTATCCTAGACAATTACAAAACAAAAACTCCGACATAAAACAGTAAAAAACGTCTAACATAAAATTAAAAATTATAGGACTATATTTTTTTCCCACCGAATCTATCAATAATTATATAACTAACGGCCAATTATCACGAAAAGTTCTTCGTATGGAGACTAAATAAGCAGTCATCCAGAGAGGATAAAAAAGCGCCAAGGTCCGTAGGCGGCAGGGTAAACTGAGGGCGAACGGTGTTTGTCTGTCATTTATAAATATTAGTTTCGACTGTGCTATGAAATTATAATCAATCAAGAAATTTATTTACTATCTTCATAGCGTCGCTAGTAAGTAAATATAGACCTTAACTAATAAAAAAAAAGCAAATTATATGTTCGTGTGTTGGATTGAAGGAATTTTGGATTTAATAACAATAAACACCAAAGAAAATCTACTGAAATTACAAAGATACGCACTTCTTATCTAAAAATGGACGCAATTGCTCAACTAAAGTAACAATGCAAGTACACCAGAAAATAGAGACGATAAAAACAAAAAACAGAAAAAAAAAAGATTTTCTGTATTAGGTCAATACACTACAATAAGTTCATCACCGAAAACAAACAATAACTGGTGGCATAAAATGATAGAGACTGAATAAAAATAGCGAAAATTCCATAACGAAGTAAAAAGACCAAGTCTGAAAAAGGCAAGGCAGAAATACATTTTGGCAAATAGGCTACAGCAGGAGAAGAAACAATGCAGCAAAGAAACAAGACGCGAAATCTACACAGCATGACAGTTAATAGGGTACATCACTTCCAATATTCAGCTGTTGTAAGTAAAATGCACAACCTAACCAGCTGGCTTCGAATAAACGACATGCAGAACTCAAGTGAGAAGCTATACTGCCTCAGACAAATTCGTGCAGCCAGAAAGTACGTTAAAGACTAATATCGAATACAATATTTTTAGCAATGGTGAATCTTAAACAAATAACTTTGAAGGAAAACTTGTAACAGGGTATGCATCGTATAAAATATATTAATAAATTACATTAATTTTTTGTCTTTAATTCCGAAGACTCTAAAACACCATGTTGTATGTCTTCGTCTTTATGACGTAAGTTGCAAGAGTAACTGGTTTACTTTATCCTTAACTCATCATGACAGGATCATAAACATGAAATCAACTAAACGAATAGTGCTGTCATCGATTGTTTGGAGAAGGCAACAGGGTAAGTATTCTTGCAGAAATCCTCTAGTTAACCGTTGATATGCAGTCAGCTTTCCTTTGAGCGCTCGGGCAATACGTCCTAAATTGGAGTGAAATACAAACTATTTATATTTTCTTCCTTTGGGGTTAGTGGTGACACCTTGAAGAGATTTCCTTATATATTAAACACATATATATGTACACGAAACACTCAACTCGCTGGCATATGAAGTATGACAGGAATAGCGGGCAAACTTTCAACATACTACGGTCTTGTACAATGAATTATTAAATACTCAAAGATAGTGAGTGAATCTTTAAGTGTGACCCATCATAGATGCCCTTCGTCCCTAAGAGATAACACCAATTACTGCTGCTAAATTCCTGGGTCACGTTTAGTGTTATCGAGAAGTGGTGACGGTTCATGTCAGTTGCACGAAGTTACAATTAATCATATGCCCAGTTATGGTCGCGAGATTGAGTTGTTTATTTTCAGTTATTACAAAAAAAAATTACCAGCTAATGGACAAATATCACCAATAGTTTGCTCGTTAGCTTTCTGCAATTTCGATGTCATCGACATTCGTTTTCACAACTGTTCCACGGAAACACAACGAAACGAAACACACTCCGCAAAAATATCTGTACTTAAGGTTTACGATAGGCCAACGTGATATTTTTTTAGCGCCCAGCACAAATAGCAAAGTTCGGCATGTGTTCGTACTCAGGACACAGGTGTCGGTTTTTTTCACAATCTAACGATTATTACGATCGCTATATATAAACGAACAACGGATTCAGGAGCTTTAAGGACACTGCCTATCTCAGAGCTCCTGCGGCAGCTAGGATACAATTTTACGTTTTAAATTTTATTCGGTGGGACTCAGTCACGTGTTGTGATATCACTTTTGGACAACTACTGTTCTCTTAACCGGAATAAAAGGAAATTTCGCCAAATGAAAAAAATTGCAGTGAAAATATGAATGGTCGATTTAGAGTGTTTTCAGTGCGTAAAATGATTTATTGTTCATAGATTTCAGGGAATTGAAAAAAACAGGCTAAAAGATCCTTTAGCAATGTGCGTGGCACCGAGATAAATATAAAAATCAGCGGTGGCGTATATGTAGTTTCAATAGGTACTGAGCGACATCTAACATAATTTAACATGTAATATATTATGCTTGTTCCCGCCGTGGCTTTGAGGTAGACAGCACCCTTAAACTAAATCCGTTGTGTATATATACATATATATATATTGGCTGTATTTTATTCGTCCGACAATCTTCGGCATACATTACCGCATGAAAAAATAAGCAAAAAATATTTAGGACACCTAGTTCCTAAACTGAATGATAAGTGAGTAATTAGTCCATGAGGTCTGAATTCAATAGCTGTATCTTCTCAAAATGTTGGTAAGTTAGAAACATAATGTGACAATATTCAGAATATTATACGGAGATCTTCTAACCCTTAACAAGTTCTGCTTTAATAAATCTAGCCGCCCTTAAATTGCATACAACTTTAGTATTGTCTGAATATTGAGGTATTTCAAATAGATTTATCGAGCAGAATGGCAGGTGTAATAAAATAGGTAATTCGTTGCATGTGCGTAATACACACAATTTTCGTTCGGAACAAACTTGGAATTGGCATGGTGGTAACATTTCCTCACACGTAAGTACACAGCTACAATCCTGCATTCTGGCACAGGTATCAATCAGGTGGATATGAATCAGCATGTCCCAATTAACGAAAATAGTGATTTCGTGTAAACACGATAACACCCCCAGTGTTTGTTAGTACCTACTCAGAGTTTTAATTTCCAAACTAATAGTTAGGTGCGTTAAACACTTAAAAACAGACAACGCTTACTACTTCCAAAACTAATGGTTGTGGCTATCAGTGAAGAAAATAAATAAATATATATATATAACGACAATTCTAAGTGACCCTTATATATATAATATTTATCGGGGTCACTTAGAAATGGCGTTTTTTATAATAACTAAAAATAGCAGTAAATGTACGAAGGATGTGAGAAATCCCAAACCTTATGATTGCATTACTCTAAATAAATTATTATACAAATAATGCTTTTCGCAGAGATGGGAGTCCTCAGAACGACATTGTATTATAAAAATAATGTATTGTAACATGCTTGCTATATTTTATTGAGGCGTGTCTTGTTTGCAGGAGGTTGATTGTCAGACATAAATATGTGTTTCTTGTTACGTAATAAAAAAAACAAGTAATTCAAAGAGATAAAAGGTATTCTCAGAGCAATCATAATATTTGTTTAAGTGGCCAAACATGAGTGTTTATTAACTGCCGTTAGTAATATTTTATGGAATTTGTGAAACTTGGAAAACGAAGAAAATTACCTTCTTTAATAATCATTAATTTGACAATGTTATTTTGATGGGGAAATTATACAATATCTTTCAATACTCCTTCGTAGGACTTGTTCTGTTGGGCCGTCTGATATGCGCCAATCGATAACTTAACAAGGGGCTGGGAATCATCTTCATTAGAGATATCATGGAGATACGCCTCCTTGCGGCAATGATAACGCGAAATATGTGGTTCAAAACCGTTGATATAAATATGCACAAGAAAGAAACAGACGATATTTTTCAATCTCACAAACTTTTTTTTCGAGCATGGAGTTCATCTCTTGCTCTGATCACGAACATCAGCTTCTGTCGTCTTCCTATTCTATACTTCTCTTCCCTGCTATCTTACTTTGTTTGCCTCGGGCAAGAAGAAATTACTACGTAGTCCTCATTTCTGAGGAAAACCGACATTTTATTATACGAGAAGAGGAATTTCCTTATTCTTGGAACATTTTTTCTTTTGTTTGACGTCGCTCATCCACCTGTGGATGCGGCAAGATTTCTCTGAGAAAGAAACAACCTATGTACATATAATCCGCTGCCGGTACTGCCATTCTGGATATAGGTTTAACGTGAAAATACTGAGAATAATCACCTGCACCGTGTACATATCACCGTGTACATATCGCAGTGTCTTCGATAGAGTCCACATTTACGACTGTTTTTTATTACCTACCTGGCGCTGCTGTCCAGCTCATTTTTATTTGCAGAGGGAAATTAATTTCAGCGAAATATTGGCATCAACTGCGGACTACATTCGTTCTGGAATTGAAAAGGGGAAATTTTCTGGGCATTTTTTTTTTGTTTCGTCGAGTTGGAAGGATTCGATCAACGGTTCATTAGGAGATCAAACGGCCGAGGTCATTAAAACACAGCGAAGGGCTGATTAAAACAACGGTAAAAGAAGCGGCAAGCGAGACGCACATTTAAAACCGAAATAGAATTTGTGTACTAAAAACAAAGTTTCTCGTAGAGGAAAAACGTGCAGTTGACATTTTAAATGTCAGCATAATGAACCCCCCTCCTTTTTTTTACTGTAAATGGAAGTTCTTTAAGTATTTAAAATAAAATTAACAATCTTGGAGATTATGTGCTATTTAAGATATTTAAAACATATAAGAATATTTAACTATTCGATACAAAACAAATAATGATAGCTTATAAAATGGTTATATATAGTCTACTTACGGTAGTATAAAGTAGGCTTATGAGATCATATTTCTGCTTGTGTGTCTGTATAAATGTGTGTGTGACTTGGTGTGTTTGTTGGTGTGCAGTCCTGTTCGAGTATGAACTTGCTCTATATTGGTATGCGTGCGTGTATATGTGTGTCCCCATTAAAACTTTTAAACCCGTGTATAGAATTCCATTTGACTACCTACATGTGAAGTACTTAGTAACCTGTCTTGACTTTTATTAGGTTTAGTTTATGCGGTAATATTTTCAAAATAGCGCCAGTTTTTTATATTCTTAGCATAATCACATGACAAATCTGAGGAAATAACTCTCTTCCTTAAACTTGGTACACATATACTTCTTAGTAAGCTGACTTGACTATTGTGAATTTTGCTATCGCCGTGTTGCTCTTTCATAATGCTATCCCAGGGCACGTAACTATAAAAATAAATCACTGAATTCAAAACCAAAGAATTGAGTACCAAATCATATGTATGTGTTTATATACATATTATTTATTTATTAATTATCGAAATCATCCGTCTCCTACAAAATTTTATACCCATTTGTTACCTAGTAGAATGAGTGTAAGTACTACACCTAACTGCTAACTATATGTTTAAATATGCAGTTGGTTAAGTAAAAAATACATAACGACCCTTTTAACGCTCAACATGGCAGTGTTCGTATTCTAAACTGGCACTATGCAGCTAAGATTGAAATAAACGTATCTATCGTTGGTCATACAAATGACTAAAATATTCTTGACCACAACGCTAAATTAAGCATCTGTAAAATATGTAATATTGTAATGTAAAATATGTAATGATATTCTTCAAAATTTCAAAACTTGATAATCGAACAAGTAGCACTAGAAGCGAATAAGCAGCAGGTAAGGTGGATTGATTTAGTGGAAATGTCCTCGGTTCAAAATCTTGAGAGTGCAGCCTAGATCCGTTTGGCAGTGCGTCCTAAGTTTCTTCTCTAAATAATTACACGTTGATATTATTTTTAAAACATTTCTTTACCTGATAAGCTCATTTTCATGATCAAAATAAAGTAAAATATTCAAATAACATTTTTCTCACTGCAAGTATCAAAACAAGGCTATAGCTGGTAATGTAATGAACATTAGTTTGCATTTTTTAGAGTGTGTTAAGTTTAGTAATAATCTAGGAATGTTATAATTTAAAAACAAATAAGTACCTAATTCAAAGCACCAGTATTACGTAGAAATGTATGATATTAACAATAACTTTTAGAACATATCAATAATTCATTTTATAAATGGAAGGGCATATGGAGAGACAATGGTGACCCACAATGCATCACAACTGAGTTATGCACTTGTAATGTTAAGGTACAATTTAACAAAGGAATTTAAATAAAATCATAATTGTTTATAAATTATGTTTTTAGTTACTGTAGAGTACCACCAACTAAAAATAAGAGACTATATAATAGGAAATAAATAAATGCATTTATTGGTGAAATTAGTTACGAAGCGTGACATACAATCTAATAACTAGGCCACTACGCTGTCATTTGTAGTCATATTTATTAAACCCTTACATTGAAATATACAGTATGAGAATACCATTGTGTTCCTGCATAAAAATTGAATATTTCAAAATTGTGGGTAACCATTGTCTTTCCCCATACCCTAAAATTGAGTGACTGAAAACGCTGTACACAAATACCCGCAATGGATCAAAACTTAAATTTAAATGGGGACTAAAATTCAACGTCATTCCTGACTTTTAGAAAAAAAAAACCTTTAACAATGTAAATAATACGAAGAGTTATACATTATAGATTCAGAATGAAAAATTAAATTACAATACTCTTAAGCTAGAATCAGTGGAAATAATTTCCTTAGACTATGACAGCATTTGGTAGGATACACGTTCCGATTGTCCAAATTGAAGTTTAAATTTTAGCGACACAACTAGTCCAACGTTCAAGAAGTAATTTAAAATCAAACTTAAAAGCTATACTTTTTCTTTTAAACTGCATAATACGAAACACGGAATGATGCAAGCAACATAAGTAATGAAAAAATATGCGTATGAAATTTCGCTTGTTTTCTAGTTATTTAATGTTTCATTAGCAAGTTACAACATTAATTAATTTGTTCACATTTTTTCAAAAATATTTAAGTGGTATTTATCTGATGCAAGTATGACAACGGTTTCGACACTTCCACTGGGCGAATTGATGACAGCATGAATATTAGCCAATAAACAATCCGCAATGGGAATTTGTGACTAAGCGGAACGATAGAGTTTAAATGGGATAGTGAACAAGGACAATCTTCCAGCTAATGCATTTGGTACTTAAAATTTATTGATCATCAGATTTAAATTCGATACATGCAAACGATGTTACCATACGTATTTGCAATTTAAAACATCGTTTCCGATTGCGAAACACATTGCCCACCGTTTTTAATTTATCCATTATCATGTATGTTATGCAAACTAAAGAATCGCAGTAGATATTTGGTTGAATATTAATTTGTATTTAACATTTATCAAGGTTCGCCACATAACCCTGCTTATATGCTACAAAATCCTTTTTATATTTTTAAAAGATAAATTTTTGGAAATTTAGATTCCAAAGAAATTCTTCGTAAATCTTCAATGGTTGTTCTTATAAACATGTTTTTTGACACGAACAACATGTGTATATGTACGAGGGATTTCCTTGGCATATGGGATACCAAGGATTTTACTTGCAAAAGTACAATGTTTTCACAGTGTAGTTAAATATAGAACTTCCAGATACACTGGCATTTTCGTACGCTGAATTGAGACACTTTAGTAAAAATGCAACAAAATATTAAACCATTGTTCAGTTAACGGTGACTCCAGCAGCTTAAAGGATAGATAGGTTTTCGTGACTATGTTCTGCAGGCCAGAACCTTTACATGAAGAGAAGTGCTACGAGTTTGTGGCAAAAATATTTTTGCACAATTTGTATAGATGATGGTGTAGTCTATATCGTGAAACATTTTTTGTGACAACATACTCTTGAAAAAAAGTGATTTCTTGCGACCTGTATGATTGGGTGCCCTACGTGTAACACAACGTAGATGTCTGCAGACAAATAATAGGCATCATCTATTACAGTACCGGGATTCTTATTGGCTTAGTCAAATAGGGCAGCAGCTCTACGTACAAGTGAAAGCCAGTAATATTTTATAAGCTGAACGTGCGATGAAACCCAGCAAAGAGCTAAGTTTTTCCACGGTAAACCATCATCTTCAGAGGTACGAGTATTGCGCGTACTCATCTGGCAACAGCCTAGACTTCTCACACCTATACATACACTGGCCAAAGTCAAATATACATTGGTTTCTAACCGTAACACGTGATAACATCACGACATGTTTTTTTTATTTATCACTGGCTTGTAGTCGTCAAATGTGTGTTAAAACAGGTGTCGCCTAATCACAGAAGGAGTAGCGAAGTATACAATATTGGCATTCAACATGACCTAGAATCAATACGCGAAATAATCGTGCCTATACTTATAGTTCTATTAGCAAACCACAGACGAAAGATGACACACGAAATTGTTCCAATTGGAGCAGTCATATTAAATACATACGTGTCTGAACAAAGACACGGTCCATTACTTTCAAGCAGATCTGCCAGTGCGCATGTAATACATTGAAAGAAAGTAGTTCAAAAATCTTTTCGCGACAAACTCCTGGTCCTAGTGATGGAAGACAGAAAGAGAAAGAAACCTAGAAGATAAGAGGGTGGGAAGGGTGGAAGAGTGGCATTGGATGCAAGAAGACAGTGTCGGTGAAGCGAGAGCGAGCAAGGCTTTAAGTCGTCCTCGTTGATTGCCAACAAACCTCGGGGGCAGCCGGCCAAACAAGGAGAGCAAAATTTGAAGAAGGCTTTGCCAAGGGATTCGAAGGAGTGGCAGCGGATACGGCAGGAATGCAAATGATACGACTTAATGCAATGAGTTTCCGAAATTAGATTCTCTTTCCCCTTTTACTTTGCCTTCCTTTCTCCCCGAGGACTGGACCAATACGTCACTGAGACCCGCCATTCTACCCACAGCTTCCACCATCCCAGAGTTCAGTCACCCAACATGTCGACACGGAGTATTTCAAATACCGGTAGCGATTATTGAACTAATTGGTTGAAATTAAATTTAGCTACTCTAATGTATATGCGTACACATTGAAATTCCGTTAAAATGAGTTTAGTTTGAACAACATCTGCCATATAACATTAACTTTATAGTGCTTTATCTTTTCATAAAACACGTAAAATTATTTCAATATATTAACAATCAGCTATGAAGACAATTTTTGTTGCCTTATTTATAGTTATAGGAAAAATAACTTAAATATGAGTGCGTCTTCGGATGGTATACGTAGCATACCTGGTATGTTGACTACAACCGTTGATGACTGTGCCCTCAATACGTAACATCGAAAGTCAACAAAGAATGAATAAATTATTAATTCCCTTGGCACATAGGGATTGTAACGTAACGATGAAATTGCACAATGTAACCTTTTGTATAAATTATTTCTCTTTTAGGACCGTTTGCTTTGAAAGGTTTATAAATACCAAGTATTCTTCCCTGGCAATAGAGAGTTGTTTTATAATTATAAAAAACTACTATAATTATTTTTGGTATTTATATAAGCATCATTCTGATGTAAATAACCCTTTGATGTCTCAAATAGCTAGTTGATTTTAATGAGCTAACCGAATGCAAACTTTACGGCTGTCCTCCCCTTTAGTGGTCGATTTCGAAAAATCTCACCACACAAGTTAAACATTTGTAAAATTATCGTATCAAGATGAAAACCACTGCGATAACCCATTGAGTTCAGTCTAAATCGACGATTCATTTAAAACATATTTAATCTCTTCACAGCCCTGAGACATTGAAATAGTCTTAAAAACTATTTACGGCCATTTACGTATATCAGAGAGTATATATAATATGGTTTACATCTGCACACGTTTAATTCGATATGGATGTTAAAAAACAGTCTTTTGCTTATGATATTGCAATGGTTGTATTCTTTAATGTGTGGTGAAGCCTAATCATAGTCAGAACTTTCACTCATTGCAATTTACTACAAATTATACTCATTTCAACGGAACGTGTTCTCTGTCCAGAAAAATTTTTCGAGAGTCCAGACGAGGATGGAGCTGCTAAAAAGTGGATGCCTTGGCATAAGGCAGTTCAGAGTTATATTTTATCTGCCAGAGTTGACGAAGCTGACGAGTTTACGGTATTAACTAATAATATCTCATTCCAAGTACAGTATACGAGTTTGTCAGTGAATGTTGCACTTGCAATGATGATATAGATGTTGTAAACAAACATGTTTGTCAAATATTGTAACTTCAAAACAGTAACTGCAGAAATAAGTAGAGCTGAAAATGTTAGAGATGCTTTCATAGATAGAATATAGTCATCCCATATAAGAAAGAGATAAACAGATAATTTTACAGTAACATTGGAGGAAGCTGTTTCACAAGCAATATCCCTAGAACTAGCTTTGCAGCAGTGTCTACAATATACTTCGGAATAAAATGTAGATACTGTGTCCAGTAGGATCACGGTAGTTTATCAGGAGAGACAGAATATGCCAGCTCGTCGAAAGCAAAAATAGCTGCTACTGTTGTTCAGAAATGTTATTTTTGTGATTTTAATAAACGTGCCTGAGATAGAGCTGCTCTCTACCTAGTTTAAATTCCTGATTTTCTTCGTCAAGGCGAATCTGTAACTATGACTTCCACCACATTTCAGTCATCCATTAGGGGTCAATATTTAATAAATCTTAGATTACAGTTTTGAATTTCAAAACATCTTGAAGTGCTATCTTAGTTAGTTGTACACGTATAAAATTTGAAGTGAAAGTCACGATGTTAGCCTATTGAAATCGAGCTGTATTGACGATTCATAAAAAACATATTTACTTCCTTTTTACTTCTCAGGAAACGAATTTTTAGAAAATTCCAAAAATGCTCTTTGGGTATTTACGCTTCAGTTTGAAAAGAAAAACAACTCTGCATCCCGAAGGGTTCGGTGGATATCGATAGTGAATCGGAAAGGTTTATGGTCTTTTCACCACCTTTAACATCGAATTTCGAAAAATCATGAAATATACCAGTATGAGTTTTATGACTGTCCCATTGACGTAAACAAAATTACAACAATAAGCCGTTGTGTTCGAGCTTCATAAACGACTTTTTCCGAAACGCATTTAATCCCTTTTCATCCTCTTGATGATATAATTTTGAAAAATCCCTTCTTAGTGATTGCGTACTACCTGTAGGAAACCTACACTTAAATTTTCACATTGCTAGGTCCAGCGGTTTGGGGTGTAGTTTCACATGTCTGTCAGTCAGTCATTCAGTTCTTTTAAATATAGATATAATATGAAAATCATGCAAGTATAAATTTTTTTTAATTGCGGTAATGGTAAGTTTTGTGTTGTTTCAACAATTAAGAAATGCTTCTCCGGAACATGCAGACATTCTGTATTTTAAAAGCAAACTTAACATTTGGTGTTCCATCATAACTGTAAATGTATGTCAATTTGACGTTCTTTGTGGTAACATTGTGTGTTTACTTATAAAAAAAGAATTTACTACCAATTAGCTGGGTGCAAATTTTAAAGTTAACACAGTTAGGGCGTATGGTAGATATTCGAATGTTTGGTGGTCAGTTCCTGGGAAAAAATGTGGTTTTATGTTTTTAGGCGTTAGTTTAACCATTACCATCTGCTGCTACTTTGCCCTCAAAATACAGGCTGCAGCGCCTTTCAAAACGTCAAGGGGAAAAAAAACGACAGTGACGCAGTTGTAAATAATAAGGAAACAAGTCTGATACAACGACCGCAAAAACCTACAAACTTTATTATGTTACGAGACGTTTCTAATTACTTACATATTGCGTTGCTACTAACAGACGAGGATTATAAAAGAAGCAAATTCAAATACATTATATTGTAATTAAATGTAATGAATAGTAATACAATTAATCTTAAACCTCTAAATAAAGCGGTTTATTTAGCTATATTATTATACAAAAAAAACTCTTTCCCTTTTCACGTGAACCCTCTTGAAGTTGCTATGTTCTAACTGCGGCAGAAGAACTTCTACACGTGACGACCAACCTTTAGAGAGCGTACATGCTGTAGCTGGGATTTCAAACAAAATTAACTAGCCTACCGTTGAAATTCGCTTCTAATCTCGGGCTTGGAGTGAAGCTCTCATTTAACTTGCAGCTTTGGTGTGGCGTATATGGGAAGCGACGGATTGAAGTTCTGCCGCGAAATCCACGGCACGCTGGCGACGCTGTGTGGAAGGAACGGGTGTTTGTGGGGTTGTAGGGTTGGAGGGGGGGGGGGAGGTAGACGTGACACTATGGCGTATAAGCCATTTAGCCTTATGGATCACTTTTACAGTACTGTCAAGTCTATGTTTTCTACTATAATAGGTGCTTCCAGTCGTGACATGGATGTACAAGACATATAGCCTTACAGGTAACTTTTACAGTGTTGTCAAGTCAGTGTTTTCTATACTATAATTAGAGGTACGTCAATTTCGCGGATTCATCTGGCAGCAGCCTAGACTTGTCAATCCTATACACCCACTGGCCACAATCGGTTATCTGTTGACTTATAACCGTACAAGCAGGTAGCAAGCGATAGCACTTCGCATTATTTCCTTATTTACTACTGGCTTGCAGTAGTCAAACGCGTTTCGTAACCTCCGCCAGCAAGTCACAGACATGGCAATGAAGTATACATAATTAGCGTTCAACCTGACCTGGAATGTATCTGCGAAATTTACGTAACTCTAACTATAATAGGTGCTTCTAGGCGTGGCACCGTCGTATAAGCCATATTGTCTTATAGACCATTATATATGATGGTTTATCACGGGGAAACTTGACAGTTTGCTGGATTTCAACACATGTTCAGTTTACCAGAAGATTACTGACTTTATCTTGTACTTGGGCTGTTATCCTACTTGACAGAGCCAATAAGAATACGGATATTGTAATATTTGATGCCTGTGTTTGGTCTGCAGACAGCTACGTAGTGACAGAAGTATATCACTGAATCAGATATGTTGCAAGAAACTACAATTTTTTCAAAGGTATGTTGACACAAAACATTTTCGCGATTACCATCATCTCTACAGGTCACTTTTACGGGGTTTGTCAAGTCACTGTTTATACTACCATAATAGGCGCTATAAGCTTGACAGTAGCGTATAAGCTTATGTAAGGTGACCAGACCTGTCAAATTAAATTTTTTTTATATTTGTGCCAAACACTGTTCAGATTTTGCACATAAGATAACACGTCATTTCCCCAAATAAAAAAAAAAAATAGGCCCCATAGTTTTTGCATAATCATTTATCAATGTCACAAAATGACCATTGCGGTGTAGCCAAAATAAAAAAAGATAGAAAGAAATAACTAATGAATTCAAAATCACAGGAACTGATAGTCAGTGTATCAATGCATTTTATGATATGTTTGACAAAAGTTAGTTTTGAAAATTTCAGTAGAAGCTAAAAGTCAAAGTTATGCAAAAAAGAACTCATTTTCAAAAATTTTTGAAACATACAAAAATGTATCGCTTTGTGTTTACGAAAGTGTCTTGAAGTAGCTCACATCATGAAGTATCAATATGAATTATCTTGTTTCTGCAAGTTAATTATTTTTTATTATTTTGGCTGCACCGCAACAGCCGTTTTGTGACTTTGATAGGTGATTATGTTAAAACTGTGGTACGTAAATTTTTTTTATGTGGGGAAATGACATGTTATCTGATGTGTAAAAGTTGAACAGTGTTTGGCACAAAAATTAAATTTAGAATTTTTACTGTTCCAAAGTCCTTAAGATGATATTAAATGTATACATAATGAATCAACAATTTTATCTTTATTGCATGTATGAACAAAGTGTGATTACCTTTCTAGAATTTTGGTAGTTATTGAGTAACCAGATTTTTTGTAACATTTCTGGTGTTTGTTGAAATCGATTTTAGGGAATCAGCAGTGCGAACCGGGCAACACTAGGAGAACCGCAGCGAACAAGGCTACATACATCACATGAAAATTCTTATGAATTTTATTATTATATTTTATTTAATCGAGAAGATAATATTTTAATCAGAAAAAATACGATAAGGTAAAATTGCTCATTACTTTTCCTTTGATCCTCTGAATACGTGAAAAATATAATACTGAAATAAATGTATGCAGTTTATGTATGTAGGTCTACAGAATATTCTACTGACGTCAACATATGGTTATTTTACATACCGTAATCACTTACTTTTTAGCCTATTAGTTTTACCAGCTATTTTGTTAAAATTAATTTGTAAATCATACTAAATATTTTTAATGCATACACGAGAATTACACCTCATTGGTACATTTCTACCCGGACGGCTTATGAAGATCCTTATTCGCGTCGTAGAGGAATGTTTTAGAATTTGCAGTTTTGTGTCAAGTTCTAGGGACATTGTAATGTGTTATTTAAATATTACTATTAGTTCATGTATGGGAACCACCAATCGTATCAGCATAACAAAACCTTCGTTACTTTTCATTGCGATGTAATGTAACAATTATCAGTGACGATTAAAACTCCAATAAAGCCCGTATAAAAATTTACGATACAATTGATAGGCAATGTCTTATGATTATCATCGAACATTTGGAATTTTATGAATAGACATTCAAGTAAAATTTACTCGCAGATAATGCATTTATGTGTGGGAAAGGAAAATTTCGCGAGTTCGATGACCTTGGTGTTAGAATCACTGTCCTACGCATAATTAACCAATTTTATTCGTTCATTGTCTGTTGTTACAGTGGGTAACAGCTAATGGACAAATAGTCATTGCTCAAGTATGTACAGGAAAGTGGATTCTAACACGTGGGTAATTGAATTCAGAACAGTTTTTTTCCTTACTTATAAGCAATTAAGTAGGGGAAAATTACCAAACATTAGCTGTAAACATTACATGGCAATGTGTTGAAAAATTGTCCCTGATTTTTGTAATGTTACAATAATTATATTCTCAGCTAATTTGTAAATTTCCGTATTATAAAAACAATAAAATGGTTTACCTTAGATAGCCTGTTTACAATTAGTGGTGACGAACTGAAAGATTATTCAGTAATTTTAAAGCACCTCCACCATGCATGCAATCAACGTCTTGAAACAAGTACAAATGAAATAAATATTTCTTCAGGAATACTACCTCAGCGTCTACAGGCTCAAACACTGAAGAAAACATTGCTCTTTTATTCCAGTTTACCGCACAAATGCCCTGAACAGCATGGTTGTCAAAAATACTACCGTTAAATTTTAAGCTGGAAAAATATCCGACAACTCTGTCTTCAAATTGATCACGTAAAGAAAGATTTGTTTTAATTATAGCGTGTAATCAAGTCATTCTCGTGGCTGGAAAGTCTTCTATATGTATACTGTACATACAATAATAAAATTTATCGTTAAAAGAGCCGGTATTGCATTGGTATTGTAAAGAATAGTCTAATTTTTTGTAAATTTCTCAGCATATACTGCATATATAGGATCTTTGCACTCTAAATATACATCGTAGAATGTTTGAAACTGGATTTAATAAAATGTAAAACATTTTGAGCTACCTTAATGGTTAAGAAACATATTAATTGATATTTCAAAGAAGAAATGTAATATAGCTCGAAGTGAAAATGCAAGTGAAGTATGTATATATTTCTCCAGAAACTTTAACGTGGCTGGGATTCAAACAGACTCACTTCGTTTACGCGCGCATAAGTTGTGAATTATTCGTGCGGAAAATGTTGATCACGACTGCGCATGTTGAACGTGGGTTAAGACGGGCAGAAGTTCCGCGCTGCCTCGCAAAGTGGCGGAGCGCGAGAAACGAACTAATTGTTCGGTGCCTGACTGCCAACGCTAGGCAAGGAAGCAGTCGTGCCAACTTTCGCGAATGTTCCCGGCTCCTCTGCCGCGATCCTCGCATTATACATTCGCTGCAGGTGATGAAGTGTAAATGAGAGACGGCAAGTTATAATGCCGCGCAATTAGCGCGAGTTCCTCCACCCTTCCTCCAACCCCCCCCCCTCCCCTTGTCAACCCTCTTACCGGAGCTGTTGCTGCCGCATGCACAGTTCCTGGAAAAGAAATAGATTAAGTGTCTCGTAACTTCTCGCAGCGAAAGTCTTGTTATTCCAAAGTCATTCGCTGTCGTGTTGCAAGAATCTCATTCTCCCAGTCACCATTTTCAAATTTACCTCCGGCGCTGTCTTAGAGACAGTTGAAAATTACAAACGTTTTTATTAGCAACCAGCAATTGCCCGCGGCTTCGTTCACGTGGTTTTCATATTTAATGCCTCTTCGAGTAGTGAAAAAGTTCAGTTAAGTACTCCAAATTACCTGAAGTAATTCGTAAAATATGAATTTATATTTTCAATCAGTTTTAAAAATCGAAATTTTTTAAAAATTAAAAAAAAAGTTTTTGGCGAAAGATTTACGACACTTCAAATTCCATACAAGTAATGATAATATTACTGATAATATTAAAAATTTTAAATTACAGAAAACATACTTTTTCATTTTCTAAAAAAAAAAAATTATCTGAAACAAAAACTTTTAAGAAATTGTAGATAGCGCAAAATTATATTAAGGGTCATTCATAAACGTTTAGAAACATCTAGGAAAATTAAATTGTTTCACCTAATTTTTGGGTACACCATTTATAAGAGTTTATATGTCAGCAACTCACCACAGAGTCATCGTGATCGGATGATTGGAATAGGAACACGTGCGTTACAGGCAGTCATTCATTTTTAGACAAACTTACATTCTGTACCTTACATGATTAAATTGTGTTTACTGCTTACTAAAATTGTTCGGCTGATTTCTGACGAATGACAAACATTCAATACTGACGAGTCAGTGCTCATATTCACCTCGTCAGGTAAGAACACACTAGTAACAAAATAAGAATTTTGTATATGGAGATACTATAACGAAACAAAGAAGGCATTTGACAACTTCCGCAATAAATCAATACCCATGGCAATGCCGGTTTGATCAATAGCTTATCGAATTCAGTTAAAATATTTGATAAATATTTATGGAACCATTGATTTTTATTTAACACAAATTAAAGAAAAATTTAGGGTATGAACTTACACGTGATGCACAAACGTTTGTTGAAGATAACGACACCAATATTTTGAAAAAATGAATTCTGCGTGAGCTGGATTTCACTATCACACGCGCATTTCTGCAGCTTCCTTTTGCTTATCGGCCTCGTGTCATTATAAGTATTTTTTTTTTGCTAGTGATAGTCAGAAATGTACAGGCTCTCTGTAAATTGGACCGCGTCATGTATCAATAGGCTACGTGCCTATTATAGCTATCAGTAAATCATGCTAAGACATGCTTTTTAAAGATTAAAAACCGTTCTACAAAATAATTTAGTCATATGAAATCAATATTTAGAACAACTGATCCATAACTTAATAATATTTTATACATATGTATGTAACAATTGTCACATAGTCTACTGAAGCATAACACCGTTGAATTTTGGATCGTCATTCATGAGGCCATGGAATGGGTTACAGTGGTGCTATCGGAAAACGGTTTGTTGCGATGGAAAGCACACAATCACGAGATTTCACCAGGTATTAGACAATTTCGTCGTGCGCCCCATTTGCAAACCACAGTACTTTCAGGGAAAAGTGATTTCGTGCCATACATTTTGCAGCATTGTGTGTGGAAGCGACAGAATGTTCTATTCGGTGGCGTTTCATTTCCCGGACATCGGGCACCATGTTCCTTACACCTAGTCTTTAACATTATAACATGTGAATAAATCGAGTGGTGTGATGTCTGTAGATCGAGGCGACCGTGAAATGGGTCGATTACACCCAATCTAACGACCTGGGAACATGTTGTCGAAGATCCGTCGCAAGTCCAACCCCAACTTTTCCATCTTGCTGGAAGATAATGTGGGACTACATACTGTCCATCTGTGGTGTGGCGTACCATTCAAGCAGTTTCTGCACTGTTTGCAAATTGTAAGCATGAAAATTTAACATCCTTTGAACACTTGGTGAACTGTTGTGCGTAAGATGTACAATTCTCGTCTTGCACGGCGTACTGATTTCTTCGGGCTACGGAAGAATGCCCCTTGAACTGCAGTTGTGGTCCCTGCAGATGCACGAGGCCTGTCAGTTACCTTTTCCAGCAACATACTGCCAGTTTCTTTGCAAGGCTTAAGCCACCGATTCTGAGACTTCTTTGTGGCCGGGGGTTTCCGATACTGCCTCCGATAACGTCTTTGTACGATCACTGGAGATTTTTTGTTTCCCACAACCAGAGCATGCACACTAATTTCTCCTGTACCGTAATCATTGTCCTCCTTAAGATTCGCTTGAAACGAACAGAAATAAAAACTGTAGACGTTAAGGTGTACAATACGCCAAACAGTTTTCCAAGTTACGGTCTATGAAATGGCGTTTATAATTTACGGACCACCTGTAATACTACTACGCAAAGCATCTTTAATTCACAGGCAAATACGAAGCATCGTTAAATCTTGAACCTTCCAATCACTGACGTATATTACAAATTATAAGTTTTGAACACGGTCGTAGAAGAACAGGTCTGGACACTCACCCATCTACCAATGTATTTTGCTTGACCCCCTTGTTGTTTGGCTGTAGTTCGTCAAGTTACCGATAATGTTGTACTTTTTGGCGCTGTAATCCGGGCGGTCGGACTCAGACTCGGCCCACTTTTTTCTAATATTAACATTATAAAGTAAATGAAGATTTCTGGAGCAATGGTTTATAATTGTGATCGAAGGAAGTTTTTCATAAATTGATAAAAAATTACGTTTTGAAATATTGTTTATCGTAGTGGGAGGGAAATGGGCGGAGTTTGAACTCGACCGCCCAGATTACAGCGCCAAAAATGTATAGCATTATCGGTAAGTTAGTGAACTGCAGCCAAACAATAAGGGTGTCAAATTTCCAGGCGAGTGTCCAGACCTGTTCTCCTACGGCCGTGGTTTTGAAATACAAGAAGTTATTTATTTATTTATTTTGCCATTTTCGTGTGTCCCAAGCTAAGGAGAAGTAAAGTGATACACAGAATATAACAATTTCCATCGAAAAGTATTAAACGTTCTTTCTGATGACTGTTACCACATTAAGAAACTTTGTCAATTTCTATGTGTAACATCGAATAGTGGTTCGTCTGCTGCCGTATTCTATTATTTGAATTTTGTTATAACAATTTCCGAAATTTTCGTACATTTGGCTATGATAGTGGACAGTTCATATGTAAAGTCAGTTAAATTATTTTATTATTTCGGATCAATATAACAAACGAGGTGGACAAACAAATGCTCTTATTAAAACCCAACAAGCTAAGTTAGTAGACAAAATCATTTCGAACTTTCTAGAAATTCATGTTCTGCCCGATTTTATGGGTAACACACAAAAATTAATTTTAAAAAAATCAATAAAATAAATTAAATCCAAGATCGCGGCGAATATTCAACCATAATTTCTAAAGTACTATGATAAAAAATTTATATAATAAAATTTCCCTCTTGTTGCAGTATTCCGGTAGAAATTTTAAGTAGGATACGTTTTGTTAAAAAACCTACTAATTGTGTTTAAAACAAAACCATTGACAAGAAGTACAGCTTGAACGTTAATCCTCCAGTTGCCTTCTTGGTACCTAGGCAGAGTCCTTAATGTGTGTCGAACACGGCGCGCATGCAATAATGCCAGGCGCAAGTGGACGAGAGCAACAGCAGTGGTCGGTAAACTACAAGCAGGAGCTCGGCTGACCGCTGAGTGGCCACGCCACATGTAGACCACGACCGCTTAATGCTAGCCACGGGCTTTACCACCCATCAACCCTCCCCCTCCCTAGCCTCTTTACACACGATACTCCCAGCCAAGAGGTTCTCGCGACAAGGCCGCGGAGGCAAGCACCCATCCCCGGTCGAGGGAAGCCTTTTATTTGCCGCGCCATTAACCCGCGCGGCTATATGCTCCACGGACGTGGCAGGGGGTTGTCGGGGGAAGAAGGAACGTATTCCGCCCCGTCTGCAGTCTTGAATACTCGCCGGTTAACCCCCCTCCTTCCTTCTACCCCATGACACTCGCCGACTCTATCATACCCTCCCCAACCACACAACCTCCGCGTTTATACGAGGCCTCGCATCCCGAGCGGCTAATTCCTCGGTTGCGTTCGGCCAGATCCGGGAACAAAGACTTGCGGGATGTGGAGCGTGGTCTGTCTCAGGGGTTGAGGAGGGAGTGGAGGGAGGGATAAATAATATTGAGCGTGCTCTCGGGACCGGAAGGATGTAGGAATGCAGCAGCGGGAAAGAGAGAGAAAGGGAAAGAGAGAAAGAAGGATAATAAGAGACCCGCGATAAAGGACACCTCATATTAAGGAAGAACTGCGGATACGAGGAAAAAATCGAGAAATTAGACAATATTTAAGGTCAACGCTTGCCATGGCTGCCGAACGATGTGAAGACCTCCTCTAAATAGAAGATTATTGGGAGATACCTCAAACTATTTATGTATGTTCTGACACGTAGCACAAATGTATCTTAGGTATTAAGTCATACAGTATTTAAGGTCCCACATAGGCACTCTGGCGACGTGAAGATTGCACGCAAGTTAAGTTGAGCCTAGAGGTTAAGGCCTCGCTCTTTAGTTTTGCAGTAGTTTCGAAAATATTTTTTAACGTAAATTAATACATATATAAAAAATTCATCGTTTCAGTTTCAACACTTATATGTCATCGTTTGTATCTGCATTTTTCTGTTGTAATACACCAAACGGATTCTTAGATTTTTGTGCCTGAAATATCACTTATTTTGTTGTTAAAATAAGCCAACATGAAGCAAAATAATTTTTTGCTAGCAAACGGTACAGTACATTATTTTAAAAAAACGAGGCAAAATTGTGTATACTATGACTGTACACAGTCACAATTTTTTTCAAAGCATTTGGTTAAAACATATTCGAGTTATTTGCAATTGTTTGAAATAAAGGAAAGATCATGGCCTTAAGGTGAGGCGTGATGCGTATGCCTGAGCCGCCTTAAGGCAATGGCCTATGAATAGAGCCAGTGATTTTTGATGAAAAGAATTCTGCACCATTTTGTTTCAATGGCTCACGTGAACATCTGCAACTCATGCTTCATGGTTATCGGCAGACCGTATTTGAGCATAGCCGTCGCTCATTTGACTGTGCCGATCATAGCAAGGTCACTGGGACACAACAAATATGTTATTAGCGGGTAGAACCTCAAGACGTTATCAGATATAAACATACACTGACCGAACAAGGAGCACAACTGCAGGTGTCCACGTAACACATTGAAACAAGATGGTGCAGAATTCTTTTCACAGAAAACCATCGCTTCTAGCTGTGATTAGAGATGATGGGAAACTATACTGTTCGCTGGATTTCAACGCACGTTCAGCTTATTAGATTATTACTGGCTTTCTCTTGTACGAAGAGCTATTTCACCGAGCCAATAAGAATCCCGCTATTGTAATATTTGATGTCTGTTGTTGGTCTACAGACAGCTACGTTGTGTCAGACATACAACATCCAATCATAGATGTTCAGAGAAACTACAGCGTTTTCTAGGGTATATTGGCGCAAAACATTTTCGCGATATACCCTCATCTTTAGCTATGACCTATCATTTGTATTGCTTGCACACGCTAATTTTAAATTTGATCTTAAAAGGATTGTTGCTCTATCTACATTAAGTCGATTAGGTTTAATGATAATTATTTTTTTATTCATAAACGAGAGCATACATTTAAAAACTGTTGCACAGTTTAGGTAAATATTTTCAACTATGCAGTCTAATTATTTATAGTCAACATTTATATAGATTTGGCTAATTCGTTAGTTAACAGGGATTTCCTTGATTCAATAATTAGCTGAAACTGATGTGTATTTTGTCTTAAAAAAAAGTTCATGACCATAATGCTTGCTATTTTTTTCTGCACAGAGGTTAAAGAAAACATTCAGGCAACAAACTTGAAGCCGTTTCGTGGTATGCAGTGAATTGTATGGCTGCGTACTTGCAATTATTATTCTTGTTTAAGCACGTACGTAGAGGAACTCTGAGAGAGACACATTTATGTTGATTTTACTACGAACAAGCGGTGGTCACATGACTGTGCTTGGTGGGATGTGTTTATCTAAGTGGAATGACATGAGTGATCCACGGTGGCTGAGCTAACTATGCCGCTGTGGGCACAGCGAGTGATGTCAGGGCGTCGCCTGCTATAAAAGCGAGGCCGACCGTAGAAGGAAGAATTCCGGTCAACGACACCACCTGAAGACGACGATCCTCCGAGCCGAGGGGGCCAAGCTGCGAGGGGCGTGGTCGCCGACGACGACACAGGCGGCAAGGTGTTAGAGGGGCCATTGTGGGCGCCGCTTTCTATTGGTTCCGAAATCGTGCTTCGAGCTTTACAGTGGGAAGTGAACACACCTCTTCTTCGGGATTTACTTTAACCCTTCCCATAGTTATTGTTGTAGGCGTCGATAGGCATTGATATTGAAACAAATTATTGTATGTTTAAAGTAACGTAATTGCCTTTGGATAAATTGCAAAAGACAGAAACGAATAGTTTTTTGTCAAAGAATTCTTGCATGCTCGTAATTGAGCCCCTCCCTCCTTATCTGGAGTGTTAAGTTCACACTGGAGAACGAAGACATTACACGGTCAGTTGTTGCGACTGTTTCTGAAATATTCTTAACTTTCAAGGTTTGGCCTTGTCGAAATTGTGTAAGATAGTGTCAGTAAAACTGACCGAACCGTCGTGAAAACTTGGCAGTTACACCACTTCGGATAATCTCAAAATCAAATATATTTAGGCGTCGGCCGCGAATGTTCGTGGTCTGTGCCTTTTACTACCTCTTGTTTCCACATTGAGTATTATTGAAATATCGTGTTGTTGGTAAAGTAATGATGTAGCGTTCTTTTTTCCTTTGGTGCTTGATGTCTGAAAAGCACCTTTTTGACTTCGTGCAAAGTATATTTAGTAAGAAAGAACATTTAAAAATAGTTATTACATTAAACACCCTGGACTGCAGCTTATCCGTAAAAATGAAGCAAATATCATCTCTTTGTAGAATGAGTTCAGGCGGAGAAAGCAGTAATGTTGAAAACTGATGTCTTATCGAACACCCAATAGCTTTGTTAAGTCATTATTGTGACTTCTTAATATGGTGTTTGGAAGCTGAAATTACTGGACGTTACAGGGCTGAGTATTTCGTTCTTACAACTAGCTGAAAGTAAATGATGATTACGCTACACTTTCACTATCTATGCCTATCAATATAATAACTTACATTATTATTTAAAACATACTCCGTTAATCCTCTATTATTTGGTATTTTCAGTGTTACGTAGGTGAATTATTCTTAGGTAATGTAGCGTACCTACACACATGTGACTGGATTATGTGTATCAAAATATTTAATTAGGTCTACCTACAGTCATTTTTCTAACAAGCAATTCAATGCATGTTATTTAAGTTGATAGACACACTATCGCCTGTCGCGTAGTGTTCGTCTAAGGGAAGACTTCGCCCTTGTTTAGTATGCATTGCTGGAACTCGACTCTCTGTAGTTGGAAGTTTAAAGGCGTAATTTCTCTAGCAGTGACTCGATTCGAATGCTAATCTCAGCCTTGAAAGAACATACGCTAGCAGGAACTTGATGCTACACTAAACTGCAGATTGTACCATGCAATGATTCGTTGTAATTTTTCTTTACAGACTGAAAAAAAGTAAATTTTAATTGTAGGAAAATGCTTAACTTTTTAGTTGGCTAGGGTAGATATAGACCCGAGGATAAAATTTATTTACAAAGTTTTTGGTGAACAATCAGTTAATAAACAGTCATTAATAAGTATATAAATCCGATCTGCCACATTGTATTCAATATGTAATATTTATAAATATTTGGTCGGGTTGGCTTGGTTAGGAAACTATGTGAGATGTATAGTTCTTAGTAGGTCCGGCTTACAAAAGTCTGCCAGCCTCATCACAAGAGTATCATTCACTACTCATGAATTACAGCTACCTGTCTATAACTAAGGCACATACACTAATTAATTTGTTCTCGCGTAGAGTTTTCGAGTTCCATTCACGAGAGTCTGAATTGGAGGCAGGCTTTTTTTTTATATTACAAGGTAATCGAGCAAATTCGGTCGCGTGACAGATCAATACCTTATCATAGAAGGTTACGTAGTATAACTGCTTATTGTAATCAACGACGCTGTTACGAAAGCAAATAGATAAAAACACTGCCTCGTTTTATGTTGGCTTGTCGTGAAGGTGGACACACGCGAGACAGCGAACAGGTCGCAGTAACATTCACAGCGGCAACCCTGGACAACATGACGGCCAGTTCCTGCCAACAGGACGGTTTTGGGGGAAACTGCGGAAATTACTACCAATCGATCACTCCAGCTCGCACGTCTTCTAGTCGCGAAAGCTTCCACCCTCCCTCTCCCTCGCTATACCTCTGTACGCATGAGGGGCAGGTGCACAGCAGTTACGTGAAACTATTCCCTAGCATGTCTATTCAGATATACTTATAGTCTATTCCACTAAAGAGTGAGTAATTGAAGCGATGATGGCCAACGTTTAAGAGTGTTCACGTGGCAAAAATGCTTAATTTCATTTTTGCACGACATTATGTTCGTTTTATAGACGTTATTTGTGACTACACTTTTCACATGTAACATTTTTAGTTCTCATAGTTTTCCCATGGCACCATGTCAAAGTCAGAGTTTGCAAGTTACGCAAATATTGAAATAATAAAAACCACGTGACTTGCCGGAATGAAATAATTTACACTGAAATTAGAGGTTATGGGCCATATGCTGAAATATTAAAAACACAGAACGTCCTCTTGTCGTTTTTAAAAATTGCCCATAAATGAAGTAAACTGTCATCATATTCAGACTTTTTTTTAAAGTAGAAATGAGTCTCATTGTGTATTTTAAACTCTATTAGCATATGGACCATAATATCTTATTTTAGTGTAAATTATTTCATTCTAGTGAGTCACTTGGTTTTTGTTAATCCGATGTTCCCGTAACTTGTAAATTTTGACTTTGTCATGTCGCTATGGGAAAACTACGAAAGTGAAAAAAATTTTACAAGTAAAACGTGTAGTCACAAGTAATGTATATAAAACGAACACTATGCCGTGCAAATATAAAATTATTCATGTTTGCCATGTAAACGCCCTTACGGTGGCTCCCTGCGTAAACGTATTTTCCGCAATCGAAGCCTAGAAATGCGGAAGCGGTAGTACGTGCATTCAAGAAACAAAATTCTTGCAGATTTCTGATGCTGTCCGAAACTGCTGACAAAGCACAGGCTGACTTTCAGTCCGGGTCTCAAATATAGAGTCTCATTCTCGCCCACTCTGGTTCACTCTTCAACCAAATAGAGACAGCTACCCTTGGATGCACCCTCGAAGCACTACAACCTAGCATGTGAAAAGGAAAGTTGGGAAAATAAATGAATGCAGAAAACTCGAGTAAATGCTTTCCCAGTTCCAATATTAGGTTATGGTTTGAAAATGAAAGGAAAACAAATATGTCTTCCGGCAGGGTGGGTAAGAGGGTGCAGCGAGGGAGCATCGTCGCTCACTCTGGCTCACTATTCCTTTCGCCCACTCGCCCTCGAATTTGGGACAGCAGAGAGTACACTCTGTGACGTCAAGAGGGTGCGAGAGAGTGCTCTCTGGGATATTTGAGACACAGCCTCAGTATTTGCAGGGCAGTTCGGCAGAAACGGTATATGGTACTTCGTGTACTAGCTTCAAGCACTTGACAGTGACCAACCTGTTGGGGCGGAAGCGAACTGCTATAAGCATACTGTGTGACATGATTACCATACATTGTTGTGTGTTACCATTCGGTCAATGCGAGTAGTCTTCTTAACTGATTTTGCTATATTTTAAAACGCAGACGTCAATTTTCTATCACGGTGCTACTTAAACTGCCCGTGGCTATACTCGTACTAGCTAATTACCTAAATATCACTCACGACAAAGCTCAGATGTGAAACAGAAACGACCTCTTGGTACTGTCCGAACTAAAAACTGCTAATATTTCGTTCTGTTACACCGTAAAATATTTTCGTTAGCTTACAAAAAAAAACTTAGTTAACTAATATTCAAACGCATGTCCCTATCTTACAAGAAGAATTTCGTAAATACTTAAATAAAACAGGTTGAAGTACTCCAAATTCAAACAAGAACTGATTTAATTGGCATATATATTAATGAACAATATTTTTTACGCAAAAAACTACTAGCTTCGGCGGCGTTTTGCAGGTTTTTTGTACTTTTACAAAAATGCATGTCATTAGAAACTGTTACCGACAAAACAAACTATGCAATTTCATTTACAATAAATTGATTTAAATATTCAAATATCATATGTAGTACATATATATATAACTAGTTTATAAATATACACAAATTACTGTAAATATACATAACTAACTGGTACCCGCTACTTTATTCGCGGGGTTTTCAATTTAATATGATAGACTTTTTGAATCATAAAGTTTTGAAAAGTGCTAGATGGTGTAAAATTATGGTAATTATGGTCTTCAATGTACGTTTTAGAAACATTTTGAAAAGTAAAATTGTTTCTCTGAACGATTTGTGTACCCCGTTCTACCCCTGTAACTCGTTTTACCTCCCTCCACCAACAAAGTATAACTCGTTATGGTAGAAATCTTCGCGGGTGCACGCGTAAATCACCAAATGTTTTTTTCATTTAATGTAGTTTTTTGATACCTATTCTGCCCCTTTACCCCGTTTTGAACTCCCTTCCTACAAAAATAAGTTACTTCTTTTCTTTTTGCAGAAATATTCCCGGACGCACGCACAATAGCTCATCAATATTTTCGTTTTTTTCTCTCTAAAGTTCAGTGGGATCGATATAGCGACCATGAATAAAAAACAAACTTACCCTTGTTTTCTTACCTCTTTGGATTCGAATTTGGAAACTATCCTGAAATAGTATTTTGGGCCTTTACGTTAACATTATTCTGAGGCAAACAACGTTTTGATATCTCAACTGGTTAGGTAGATTAGGAAGAATGAAATAAAATGCATTCCAAGTAATTTTCTAAAAAAAAAAAAAATAAAAATAAACTGCTTCTTAGGTATTTACATAAAACTCAGTTGAAGTGAAAAGCAACTCTGTATCTCGTAAGGTTCGGTAGATATCGATATATCAATAATTAGTCTTAAACATTGTCTTTTCATCCTCTTAAACATTGTTTTCAATAAAAGCCTTAAATATGCTAAAATGCATTTTTATGATTGACGCATTGAAATAAAATTCACGACGATAGGCCGTCGGGTTCAAGCTATGTTCAAGCTATGTAGACAAAGCTTAGAGAACACATTTCATCCCTTTTCACCCCTTTTCATCCCATTTCGAGTCGAATTTCGAAAGAAAAAAAACCTTTTTAGTACTCGCCTTTGACCTAAAGGGAACCCACAGAAAAATTTCACGTTTCTAGGTCCAGCGGCTTGGGCTGCAGTTTGATGTGTCCGACAGCCAGTGGACACTATTTGTATAGAGACGTAGTCGCATTTGCTTAATTCCAGGTATTTATGTACTGGACATAAAATCAGGTATTTATGTATCGTACATGAAATATTTTTTTTTTGCATTTCAATATTTTGGAGACGAATCTCCAAAGACATTATTTATTAGAGTACAAAAAGAAATTGCAGTGTATGCCGCGGGCTCTGTACTGTGATATGACTGGCCTATGACGCTGAGGTGTCCGTCAGATAAATTATACTTTATTAAACTTTTTCCAAGAATCTAGCAAATTATTGTGCAGTGAAGCGGTCTGCAAGTTGCCTTCAAAGCTTACTAGCATGAGGAACAGATTTGCAACGTTTTTTTGAGTTTTGAAATAAGGGTATATAAAAACTGAAGTGATTTTTTGATACACGCCATAGCTAGCAATGGTGTGTATCCAAAAAATTACTTCAGTTTGTAACGCTTCAGTTAAAGTATCGTATCCCCTTGCGCAGTTTATATATGTTAACTGATATGAACGTTTGGTAGTACAACAGAAAGTGTATTTTAAAATTACCACGTCAACATTTCACATCCGTGACATTTTACCTACAATATTGTCGGTAACTACAAATTTTACTCATATAATAAATGTAAACTATTTAAACGTAAAATGTTGCTAATTTAAGGCAAGTAAGACTTTCCACAACAATAAGCCATATTTTTAACAGATCTTTCCCTCGAGGCAGCCGTATAGGGGATCACAACAGAAGATAAGTCGTCTGAAATAATTTTATGAAATGTATTTAGTGGGAATGAGAGGCAGTCAAGATGATAACAAGTTTGGTTTGTGTATAACCTGCACTTCAGTTGGACATGTTTGAAGTTAAAAGAGTTCTAACCACGGTGTAACTGATACCGTCAAGGTAATAGCTCTTGCTTTCTAATTTAATATCAAATTGGCAGGTATGGTATTGCTTGGAAATTCACCTCGCTGATTTAGAGGCTTATTTAAAGAGTATATATTATAAAATTGTACCACACACACTTACGTTAAAATTGCTTTCCATACTTCCCCGGAAGAGCTCCTAAACTTATGTTAGAAACATTAAAATGGATAGTTAAGTTTCCATTATTGCATAGTAAATATTATGCAAGGTTGCATACTTCCAGGCGGAAGTATGACAATTTTTCTATTCTGTGATTGGGTGGAAATCTCGCCTTTAAAGTTTATGAAGGTATTTATTTACAGAGTGGTTGTAAAAATCCAGCTCCTGTGTATACATTACCTCATAATTTCGTGATGTACTCAGGAAACTTTGAAGGAGTTCGTCTGGCGTATTTCTACCTTTCATTAACTATAAACGTAGTGTTCTGCTGGTTCAGATATATGTTCAAACTTTAGTTCTCAGGTAGTGATTACGAGAAAATGTTTTATGTTCACTTCCCACGCCCCATTGTTACTCATGCTAATAATACGTTCTTCATTTATTATGTGTACTGAAAGCAGTAGTCTTCCTGCCAAAGGAGAGTAAGCCTGTATTCCAACCTAACTCTGCTTTTACAGTATGAACTTCATGACAGTAAGTAAACAGAGATGGCACGAAACAGAAAAAGTAGTTCTACATGTACAACACACCACAAAGTTTGAAAATTCGGAAGTTGCTGAGTACCTTGATAATGAAAACTATGTCGACGTCTGCAAGTAACTCCAAACAGAGTGATTAAATTTAAACGTGTTTAACTTTTCTTCAATTTGTACATTAATTTCAGCCTTTTTGACATTAAAGTACTTTATATTTGTAGATAAATCAGCATGAACAATACTGTACCGTGTGACAGGCCCATATGGTCGCCACCCCGATTTAGTATATTCAATAGTCATCAGTGTCAACCATCATAAATTAATGTGCAATAATAACTATGTCTTGCGACCATTCATTCTCCTCGTCATTGTATCACGATCACATTGCAATAGTTCTCATCGAAATACTATTACTACACCAAGTTTTATGTTAAAAATAAGAAATTGTATATATTTTGTCCTTGTGAAGACGAGGGAGAGACGAGCAGGTGCGTAGTGTGTCTTGGGGCCTCACCCCACCCCCGCTCGAACCACCTCCCTAGCTGGTCACGAGGGGAGGGGTCCAGCCAATGGCTTTGCTAGTTGTTACAGTGTAATAGATATGTAGTAATTAAGAGATCAATAATGTGAACAAGTA
>PNEQ01030922.1:0-33688 GCA_003012365.1 Medauroidea extradentata
TCACTTTATTAGTATTTTCTGTTGTTAAATAACTTTCATAATAATTTGTACATAGTTTTAGGAAAAATGTAGGGATGAGATGTATTTGTCGGCGGCTTGAGATCTTTTGCGCCCTTTCAACTACGTTTCAGGTCATAAAAGACCTCCGAGGGTATTGTGACAGGCCCATATGGTCGCCACCCCGATTTAGTATATTCAAGAGTCATAAGTGTCAACCATCATAAATGAATGTGCAATAATAACTATGTCTTGCGACCATTCATTCTCCTCGTCATTGTATCACGATCACATTGCAATAGTTCTCATCGAAATGCCATTACTACACCAAGTTTTATGTTAAAAATAAGAAATTGTATAGATTTTGTCCTTGTGAAGACGAGGGAGAAACGAGCAGGTGCATAGTGTGTCTTGGGGCCTCACCCCACCCCCCGCTCGAACCACCTCCCTAGCTGGTCACGAGGGGAGGGGTCCAGCGAATGGCTTTGCTAGTTGTTACAGTGTAATAGATTTGTAGTAATTAAGAGATCAATAATGTGAACAAGTAAATGAACCATTTTATGCAAATGAATGTAAATAGTGACAAGAAATTAAGCAATGATTTAATAAATACGGTTCTGGCCGGAACTGTCATCATCAAACAAAGCATTTTTCTAAACAATGATAAATTACTCAATTAGGTATTCCTTTCAACCTTTTCTGCAGTGTTACAGTTTTTTTTTTTTTTTTTCGTACACGAATTGGAAAAACTTATGAGATCTAGTAGTAGCCACTAATAGTGGACCATTCTGTATGGCTATGAACTTGGTTTTAGCGCTACACTGTGCAAGTACTCTTGTCAGAACTTTGACTCCGGCATGAGTTTGAACTTTTCCGCCGCCGCCACTTGCTTAGGTCATCTTCGGACAGCTTTGGTCATGCTCATGCCCCTTCCTTCACTCTGCCGCCTTCCCCTCTCCTTCCTCTTTTCCCGTTGGTAAGCTCGGCCGGCTCGCTCTCGGGTGTGGGTCAGTATCAACTAGTTGTTCCTCCGATGCGTATTGTCTCTCAGTCCTTTCGACGCTCTGACAGTCCTCGTGTCTCTGGTAAGTTGACGTTTGAGTTTCGTTAATGTTAGTTTCCTTTGAAGTAATTTGCTCCTTCAGAGCTGTGATTCGTGTATTTACTCATGTTTTTCTTCCTTACCAATTTGGTAAAGGGCGCCGCCGGGGAGTAGAAGGGACCGAGACATACGACATGGTATGCCCTGTTCAACATGTGATGTTTGGTACCCACGTAGGGTAATAGCCTTATGGACGAACTTTAATAGTGTGTTTTTTTTAATAATCAGTTAATGTCAATGTTTTGTGCGGTTGTTGGAATAAAAACCTAAATTATTCACTTGAAATCAATCTGTATTTGTTTTGTAGTAATTTCGGGAGAGGTATGGGGTCTCCTCGGGATTAGCCCAACTTGTCCCTGTGTACTATCCCAGTACAGTTTTAATTGGAGTCAATAAGCTCTCAGTTCCCAGGGCAGTTACGCTGAAATCTAGCCAGTTGGCTATATACATCACACACAATTGAGTTCTACCATTACCTTCTCCCATTTATTACACATTACAGGCCTGACTAGAGAATACACATTACAGGCCTGACTAGAGAATACACATAAGAATACGTAATATGATCAAACATCAGTTTTGTGCATACGTTCACCTGTGTAACTATGTAATTTTTCTTAGGAAAGTATCATTGTCAATTAGTATTTGATATAAGATCAAGCTTGCAATGAGTTAAATAAAATTAAAAAGTAAAGAAAGCAGGCCTAACATAGTGCCTCAGAATTTAAATTTGATTTATTAATTTTGCAGTAACAGTTATGATGATATAGGTGGCATATGTAACCACTGTGTTTCCAATTTTTCATAAATCTCACAAGCTGGAGTAGGGTAGGTTATCTCAGTCATGTGGGTAGATTTCATCAAGTACCAGGATCTTGATAAATGCCTGCAATGCTGTGCAGGGTTCTAATCAAGATGGTGGGATTCAAAATAAAAAAAAACATATAACATCTGTTAAAATATTTTGTTAAATGGGACATCCACAGTACATACTTAATACATTATTTTATTTATATTTACATATAATAGTAGGTTCGTACTTGTTTCTTAGATTCTTTGGAGACTACGGCCTAAGAATGTGTTGACAGTTCAGTTTTAGTTCATTGTGGTTTTGGATATGTCTACTTTTCACATTTTATCACACCAATTGGCGACTTTCATTTGCTAACTGCTGCTTATCCTGCTTGAGAGCAGGCTAAGTTAGGAGTTGATCTTGAGACTGTCAATTGAACATTTTTGACCATGGATAAACTTCACTCATGTTACATTTTGAACACCTGAAACTAAAATGTTGACCTACCTATTTTACTCTTGTGAAATTTTGAAAGTGCCTGTAGTAATTGTGGGCATTTAATGTAGAGGTAGGCAGTGCAGCAGAACCCTGTTGTAACGTTTCAGAAGGGTCTTTAAAAATGTCTACTTGATAAATGGGAAAGCATTATAAGGAGCTGTTTCCTATTACAAAACAATTTTTGGGACCAAATGGAAGTAACCTTGTAATCAGGAAAACATAAGTGGGAACATAACAGTGTTCTACTGTAGTTTTAATATCTCGTTCACTATGAGGTCATTAGAGATGGAACCATTGGCACTGGCAGACAGTCTAGTAAGGAACTAACCCAGCATTTGCCTTGACTAGTTTTAAGAAATCATGAAAAACTGAAATCAGTATGGCCGGACCAGGAATCAAACCCAAGTCCTCTCGAATGTGAGCTCATAGATTTACCAATTTTTCTTCCTGAGTGGTTATACGACAGAAGAAAAATTTTACTGACATGAAAACAGCCGTAGGAAAAAAATTAATACAGTACTATTTTAAAGAAATCTTTGAAGTAAAAAGTTTTTTTGCTTTATGTTAATGGTCTTTATTAGAATAAACATTTGTATGTTTACAGGCGACTTTGTGGTGCTGATGTTTGCGTGCCATCAGTATTATGTGTTCCGGATTGAGGCTGCAGAGGATGTGAAATCTTTTGATGGTGGAAGCAACAGGGAAATCACAGATAAATTTGAAGATCCAGGGTTCATAAACCCAATTCCTGACTACTTCCCAACACCATCACGGTATGTATTACAGAGTTTAAAAAATACATGACTACCTAATTTATTTTCCATGATTATGCCTGCTTTATACATCCTTTAGTCTTCAGACTTCTCATCAGTGACATGCCCTGATTGTGATTGAGCCTAAAAGTGTTACAGTGTATTGCAGTGACAGAAGGAGTTGATACACTTAATTGAGCACATCAGCACACATCAATACACCTTCCCAGCACAATGTTCTAGTCGCCTGCACAGTGCCAGGGTGTCTTCGCATTGGTAACCTAGAAGTCGCTTACCATCTAGAGTCCAAGAGACAATCACTTTTACCCATGACTCCAGTCATGATTTCTCAGTCACTGGGTGTGATTGTTCTCTACCTTTTGATCCTGTTAATCCACTTACACACCTATCTCCCAGCATGGGACAGGCAGGCAGTATACGGAATGAGTCATATTGGCCTGAGGTAGGAAGGCACCAAGCAGGACCCTACTGCTGCCTGCACACATATGTACGCTCCTGTGGGATGTGACAGCCTACTGCTGGTGAGCCGCCGGTACCCGGCTACTTGACTTAATTCGGTTTCATGGCTCACCTCATTGTGCAAACTACATATCGGACTGCTGCCAGGTCAGGTGAGTTCTATCCGCGTTGCGTACATCTCTTGTGTAGGCGAACTCACCTCATTCCCTATCCTGTTTCACTCATTAAGCAACCACCTGTTGCTACACCATTGATAGATCTCACCTTCGCTTCTTCCTAGCAAGCCACCAAACCAAGCTCCAGCTATGCTTCTCCTCTGTGAGTAACTAGGCAAATTATCTAGGTAACCAACCCTGTCACTGTGGTACCAGGGAACCAGGACAATGGAAAAGTAAGTCTACTACACTTCCACCCTGACGGCACACCTACGTGTGGCCAGAAGGATGCCAAAAGGCAGTGCTCAAGAACCAGGAAGCCCGTAATATCAGGCAACTTCACACACCTTACCGACTATGGTGAATTAGAAAACTACCTTCAGCGCTTCAATCAGAACTCAAAGCTAGAAAAATTGCGGAACTCTTACAAAACAGTCTGACAGTCAGCGCAGATCCTGACTGTGTGGGCACTGGAGAATGCAGGATCAGGTGGGCCACTGTGGCATAGACTACCTCTACCACAATGCATGTCTACTTCTGATACGGCTGATGACCTTGGGAAATTTTCTGCCTTTGAAACTTTTATGTAGAATAATGTATTGCCTATGGCTACTTTGCACAGAACAGCCATACTCACTACCTTTTTAAACTTTATATTCATCTCTGCATAATATTCCTGTTCTTTAACTCTGCCACAAATTGTTTTTTCAAGGCTGCATCTAAGAATTACTAGATACAGTTAAGTCATGCAAGAGCACTACAAAATTGGAAACAGTTTCATATTTGTGTTGAAAAATGTTTTGAAAATCGAGAAGACCTGTAATTACAGATAGTTTGGAGAAACATTTTGTGTCAACAAGGCAATTATCTCAGAAGGTTTGTGGTTCTTACTTTTCTTTACCTATAGATGAAATGAGCTTGACACTGTTTTACTTGATCTGCATTGTCTTCCACACGACCGGCCATAAAAAGTTGCACAAGTATTACAACAAATACAAGCACAACTAGTCTTTGCTACGTTTAAACCGTATAACCTTGAAGTCTGCCATTTTTTTTCTTTTAAACATGTATGCAAACTGTGTGCTTGTAGGCATAACCCATTAGTGCCACCAATGTAGTGTAGTATGTTTGAGATGTTTATGTGCTTAAAGTGTATACATTTACAACACGATAATTATCTGCTTAAGGGCCCAGCTGGACTACCTTTAGATGTCGGGAAGTCAATTTTACTGATGCAATATTCTAACAGTTTAAGAGAAACAACAAGTCCCTCAAAGAGTCATTTTGTTGAAATCATTAAATGTGAATTTTTTTTTGTATTAGAATGATAATTTTGCTTGTCTATATTCATTATTTTAATTAATTTACTAAAATGTACATCACAGACACTGATGATGGCTAAATGACTAAATTTACTTCATTGCAACACAGAATACATATGCCTCACTACCAATACGCTCCAAAAAAGAATGTACAGTCATAGAGCAGACAAAAACAAGCATTAGCTGATAAAGTGGACTTACTTGACAAACCAGTCGTTGCACATGCTGCATTTGACTCATATTACAACACCAAAGTAGTGACAGGCAATTGAAGTGTAAGAACAATAATGAAAAAAATGTAAACAGTAAAATCCTGGAAAGGCACAATTCATTTGAATGCGGATTGAGATACCACACTGCTTTTTCGTAATCTTAATATATATTAAATTGCAATGGTTACAGATGAAACACTTTAAATATTTTGCCTGTAGTTTTAGATTATGAACGTTACATTACATTACAACGATGGATCATACACGGACAGCATCTTACCTCGCCAGAAGCCTGCGACATACTGCGCTGATGAACATGTTCGCTGATGGCTCATGGCCTATCGCCGGGGTGTTAACTTCCGGTGCCACACACATGACTGTTCTCTACCATTGCAGAAATGGTATTTTTAATGAATTGTTATGTTAAATGTAGAAAATTTGCACAAAATGAATTATACATTGCAAAACCAGGTTTCATGTTGACTCGGGCATTGAAGTCCCTAAAAATACGTTACTTATGGTTTTAAATGTTCAAAATGAGATGAGTTGACCCAACCTCGAAACATTTCCGGGCGGCGGTTTGAATGTCCATTGTGACCACTTTGATAAAGAAACATTAGACATACACAATCAGTGTCCCTGTTGAAAAGAATACATGCAAAACACTAGAACACTAAATTAATATAATATTTCATGAGTCTGTGGTCATGCACATGCATATTCTTATGGATTTATGGCGACGTTATGGGCTTACTGCCCCTGCTGGCCCTTGGCCGGCTTCAAACTGCAATAATAATTGGAAAATAATGTTCATTGAACGTGTTTATACACTATTTCACTGATATATTAAATACATGGTTATTATTACCTTAGATCTCGTGTCGAAATATGAATCTAAGGTTGGGCATACTGCATGCCACAACACACACTCAAAACAAATGTAGTTTGTGAAAGACTTTTCAAAAGTGTTATTTATCGGAAGCTAGCTGTTGACTTGAGAGGAGGGGGAGGAGGGAAGGTGTTAAGGCACAAAGGGAGTGGGAGCGCAATTTCGTATATGAACAGCATGTTCACTCTCTACCTAGTTCCTGCCACTTATCTTAAAAAAATCTTTTTGCTGAAAACCAAAGGAAAAAAATTATGACGGTTTCTCGTAAAGGGAGAGGGGAGAGCGTCTAGCTCCCCTTGGCTACGTCCCTGATGAATGGTCCCTATTACCATGTGTTTGCCCACGTCGTTTACACCGAAAAATGTCATTGCAAGCACTGCTATCCTTTCTGCCTCTGCCACTGTGTCTTGCGCCGACTGTTTTTTTTTTCCTTCGGCCCAAATCTTTTTCAACCAGCAGCTGCCTCCTCACTGGCGTCACCATAACCTGGCTTTGCACCACTTATGATGTTGTTTTCTGAGTTCTGCCACATGACAGTGTGCAACAGCTTAAGACAAAGGTAGATCTGGTTCTTTTTATTAACATTCCTGGAGTACCTTATCTTATATGCCAGCATGATCCTAGCGCCTACTACACTATCTGATTCGTCCCCGAACTCACAACTCTGTATTAGCCTCTTTAGATCTGTCAGAAATAAGTCGAACAATTCTCCCTACTTTTGAGACCGGCTGTGAAATTTTAATTATTCAACAACAACAGTCTTTACAGGGTCACAGTGGGTGGCAAATGCCTCCAACACTTTCTCATAGACCTTTTTATTCTTTTCTGATAAATTGAACGTATTAAACAGTTCCACTTCTTTATCGCCAATTACTGTACATTTAGGAGCATTGCATTTTAATATGGGACTTCTTTGACTTATACCTTCTGCCTAAAATGAAAAATTCAAAACCTTGTTTGAACTTTCTGGATTTTTTGAGATAGGATCCCATCCAGTCACAATTACGATGGCAGCTGGAATGACTGCTTCTTCTTCTGTAGTTTGTTTATTTTTCAGTGAACACACACTCAGCCTAGTCTATTTTTTGTTCGCTACTCTTTACTAATAACCATTAGTCCTACCGATTGCACCATATTGTGCTTCCTTTCTTTTCTTTTTATTCAAAGCTGACTTTACATTAGCTACTAACATATCATCATCCTCACTTCTCCCTCACGACTGATCCATTCCTACCAACCTTAGCAACTCGCAACATGATATATTCCAATGGGTGTAGTCGATTTTCTTCCCCTTACCACCTGTTTTCTTTGGTCACACACCCTGTGAGTTGCAATGGGTAAGGTTACATGCACAGTTGCTGTAGTTTTTTTGACAATGACAAGAAGGTAACAAGTAAGCCTTTGTATATATCTTTGCTTACTTGTCATAATTTATTTGTGCAATTTTCAAAATACATAGTTTGTTTTACTGTAAGAAAATATTTTCTTAGTAATTTATATGATGAGCTCAAAATGCTCCCCCTCCCAAATTTAAGATGCACCCACGCCCACCTGTGTGCACGCCAAGTAGTTGTTATGATGTAAATGAAACGTACATAGTCCAAATATAACTACTTATTATGCCTGTTCCAGAGAAACAAACTTACTTTTCAGCCATGCTTACAACTGCTGAACCAACATGGCTTCAGTGAGTGAACAAGAGCTGACCTTGGTGCTCATGCATTCCCATGTTTATATTGTGTAAAATGGCAGGTAACCCTAAACATATGAGAAATTATTGACTAGTTTTGATTTTGTCTTCCACAGATGCTGGCTAGACTCTCTGAAGCGAATTTGTTTCCAGTCTTTCCTGTGGCTAACCCTGTCTGTGGTATTCTTTGCTGGTGTGAACCGTGTAAATATCTTCTCTTTTGGATATTTGGGTCTGACATTCTTTTACTTGTGGCGTGGAGAAAAGCTCTACCTATTACCCACTCGCACCATCATTCGACGATGGAACTGTATCCTGCTGGGGTATAATTTGACTGTGATAATGGTAAAAATTCTCCTGCAAATTGTGGGCTGCATATTTGTCAGAGATATAATGGAGACTGCTTGCTGGGCCATTGAACTTCTAGGCATCAGCTGCTACTCAGAACATACAGATGATGACACAGGTTAGTAAAATTGAAAATAGCCTACATTAATTCATTTGTTTTAGAAGTATTGATTTTTTTTTCTTTTAGCAAATATGTGAGTGGGTTAAGTCAATGAGTTGAGCCAGTGAGTGAGTTGAGTGAGAGAATGTGGGAGTGATGCATTGGACAGAGGAAGGATTTAAAGTGACTAAGTGTGAGATAGTGTGAAGGTATGATTGGTTGAGTAAAATAAGGCACATAAGAAATTTAGTGCATAAGATAAAGTAAGATAAAGTAAGAAAACAAGTTAAGTAAAGTAAGTAAAATAAATTACAAAATACTTTATCTAAGCAAACTAAAGAAAAAAAAACTAAAATTACTTAAGTTTAAATAATTTAAAGTAGAATAAATTAACAACAGTATAAAGAATGATAAAGCATTGAAAATGAGCAAAGCAATTATAAAAAGCCAAATAAAATAAAATTGAGTAAAAATAATAAAAATAAATTAAAAATAATTTAAGGTAAACCAAAATTAACCAAAACAATGAAACAGTAAAAACTCAACTAAAAAGTTTGATTTGTTACCAAAGTTTTTACGCTTAGCACTGAGCCCCGGGTACAATCTCGTCTGAAATATTGTGATATGCACCACAAATAGTGGGTACATACCATTCCACAGAGTGTAATTCATTACGTTACTGCGGAGCTGTGGGCTACTGAAGTTCAATTATATCAATATTTAAGATGCTAAAGAACACCCTATTCATTCTGTTATTTGACTATTGGGTGGTAATATGTGATTCCTCATAATGATTCCTGTCTCATTACTATGATTGTTGAACTCTTGGAGAATTCTGAGTTAATTTAAAGTATACTAATATTCTCTTACCACTGTGCAACAGTTTTTCAATATCTGCTCTCATTTAGGAATAAAAAAATTTATTATTGTTAAAATTAGAAAAATGATGGATCATGGAATTAATACCTGTACCAATTACAATCATCACAACTTAATACAACTACGTACTACCACTTGTCGCCACTATCAAAACTTAACTGCCACTTAACACCACCGCCACCACCGCCACCACCACCACCACCACCACCACCACCACCACCACCACCACCACCACCACCACAACCACTACTATACATTATAATAATATTTAAAAAATTATTATATACCTTTTTAATGAGTGAACTGAAAAAAAAATAGTTGATTATGTAAACTGAATGTTATTTCATTCTACAAGTCAGTAAAGAGATGTATTTTGCATTAGTGTACCCAACATCGAATATAGGAATGGCTAAAGCCCCTTTCTCTCTTCACCATTGGCTTTGTTCCTTACATAACAATACTGAGTTCAGATATATTTCATAGGGGACTAATGATTTGTAGGGGGAGGGGAAACTGAACTGCCTCTGTACCACACGTCCATAGTTATACCATGGTATTTTGTACTGTGAATAGTAGGCATAAATCAGTTCACAGATATCTCAGTCACAGTTCACAGAAATTAATTACAGTTTTTATGCAGATCTCATGGTTACAAGAGTTCAAATAGAACATCAACAACATTGGTAAATAGACAAGCACACAGTGACTTAATGTTTAATATGCTGAGGCTAAAGTACTGTAACGCATAGGCGGCGTAGACTACCGGACCATCCTGGTCACGCCACCAAGAATGTAACGTGTCGGGATGCGTAGAGATACTTACATTGCCATTAACCACATATCCTGGTCACAGAATCAGAAATGTGATGCGTCTCGGCGGGATAAAATACTTGCATTGCCGTTAACCACATATCCTGGTCATTGCACCAAAAATGTGACACGGCGGGGGATTTTCTGAAGCCTACATTGTCTTACTATTGGCCAGTAATGATAGTATAGTGGTCATTAGAAAATACTTGCAGTGCTCAAGTAACGTACAACTCGTCGTGACTGTTGTATTAACTTGAGATTTTGACTTTTACGTACTGAAACAGTTCAGATCACATTCATAACTTTATATGAGCCCTAAAACATTGTCAAAGCTTGACGCTCCTGGGATAGAACAGCTCACAATTACTGAAAAACTCAAAACAAACTTCACATAATTAAGTCACGCAATACAAACAGAAAGAAAAATGAAAAATAGATTAAAACTATTCTAAGTTCCCATGGCTGTTCCACCACCTCTATCACTAAGACAAGACAACATGTCCCGTACAACCATCTCCCTCCACGCTCAAGCAACCAAGTAAGTATGGCCAACCCCCGCGACGCTTGTTCTCTCCCTGCAGCGCCTCTGGCGGCCACCCCACGCACCAAGGTAAAAACGTAACAGAAAAAAAAATAAATTAAATATAATGGCAAATTACAATCTTTATACTTTTAAACATTCTGTAAAGTGAAAATATAGCTTAGAAAACCATAGTTACATTTTAATTTGCAACATAATTTTTAATAAATTTAAACTGCCTGTCTTCCGATTGGCCCACGCAACTCGCGCAAACATAGCACCGTCTCTCTCGCACACTCACTCAACAAGGGGCCATGCACGTGCACTCCCGTGAAAAGTAAAAGTAGTAGAAAAATGGTTAAAAATCTAAATATAGCCATTCCAAGAACTGGGTAGGCACATCTGTGCCATCAAACTACACTTGCCAACAATACACCCAGCCTGGAGTTAAAGTACGATAATAATTAAACTGTAAATTATAATACTAAATTAAAAATATAATACAAAGTAGCCTCAGCCTGAACAAACCAAATTCAATATAAAATGGGATCATATCAACACTGATACTGATAAAATGCCAAACAATACCTTACCAAACTCCTGTCAACAATACCTGAAAATAATTAAATGGATAATAGCAAATTCAATAATTCAAACATAAGGAAATTAATAAAATAAAAATAAACAGGAAATAAATAAGGCCTAAGAGGTGGTTGGACTGCCTCACAATACATACTAAAATCTGTTTGTTTTTGCAGATGATGAACAATGCACCCTCACAACTACTTTTGTTTTGTTTTTTGCAGATGATGAATGCCCTCTTCCAGCTACTTTTGCTGGACTTTGGTGGGATGTGATTTGCTTCTCAGCACTAATATTTATGCGACGCTTCTTTGGCAGCTATTATTTTCTACACTTGATAAATGAAACAAAGGTTATGATAGCACTTTCAGATCGGTAAGTAGCTTTATATTGATGCATGGGAGTGTGTGGGGCTATGTAAACTTGAATAGATAGCTGATGAACATTCTATACTAATGATAGCTGTACATATGCTAAAAATGAGTTATAATCGACTTCTTGGGGTGAAACGTTTAAACCACTGTTCATTTACAAGCAGTAGCGGCCAGTGAAGTCACATAATGGATGTTCACTTACTGTATTTTGTGTTTTTTAAATTCAGTTAGTATTTCATATGAAATAAAGTACGGTACATTAAAATTTGTCTAGTATCACTTAAAGTGGTGTCTCACAATTTATTCTCTCATTTCCAAGCAAATTCCTGTAGGTACTGATTTTAAATAAATAGATCTAAAACTTGTACTAACCTTTTTGTTTCCAGTAAACAAATAGTGATTTTAATTTTTTATTTTAAATTCTTTAATATGTCAATCAAATTTAGTTTCCAGTAATCAAATAGTGATTTAAATTTTTTATTTTAAATTCTTTAATATGTCAATCAAATATAAATGCTTACCACTTAATTTATTTCTGTGGTGTAATATAGAAAAAAAAAGTTTGTGCATTCTGTATTCTTGGAATTTGTTTTACATTTTAGATTATAATGCATTTCCTCATAAATTTTTCTCAACAAATTAAGAATTGTATCACGTTTTTGAGCACTTGATGCTACGATTGTTTGGTTTGGTGTGAGCCAAAGCGTAACTGCTTGCATCTAGCTAGTATTTTTTATAGTTGCGAGGGTGTATGCTGCTTTAGTAGGTGCTGCCGCGAAGAAGTGAATGAAGATACTGTTTGTGCAGTAATCTGGCGTGAACATAGTCAGGTCTGTACACTTCTTCAATGTTCAACTTCTCATAGCAGGTGACAGCATATCTGCATGTGCATGCACAGGTAGCTCGAGAGAAAGCGTAAAAGTGCATTGTGCACATTACAGAGCTGCAACTTGGCTACTTTATGGGGTAAAAACTCAGTACATTCGTGTTACGTGAACCAAACTTTACAAACACGGAAGAATGATTCAAGTATTTTACAAAAATGCTTCACAGAAAACTGGGTGATCATATGAACTTCTACACCGGCTGCTACTGCTTCACAGTAAAATTACTGTAAACCTTCTTGTCTGTACACTAGTACATTTGCTTTGCTTTATTCTATGAAAGGAGCAAAGGGGATCAAAAGGAAAGTAATTAACTACCGAGACAAATTATCTTCAAATTTATTAAACTAAACTAATTTTCTTGCAGAACCTTTATGGTATTTCTTTAGGCCTCGTTTAAAAGAATGCTTAAGTCATACTGAGCTATTTATTAGTTTTAATAATTATTGAAGAAGTGGTTTTGAATTAAATGAAGGTACATACCAAAAATTGCTTTATACAGAATAAGTATGTAATAGTATAAATTACCCCATGGTAAAACTACAAATGCCTACATAGTAACAATGCGTTAACGAAATTTGGTTACCTATGTAAATTTTGACATGATTTAGTCTGTTGTAAGAAATAGGTAGTTTCAAGACATTATTAACTGGTGACAAAAACAGAATTTTTAACTACTGTAGTTAAAGTTTGGTTTATGAACGTTAAGTTACATAATTTTAGTACACAGAAAGAGTTTCGAAATTCTGGTTTTCGGGCCAATTTTAGACACCAAAACAAAACAATGATTTAATACTTTTGTCATGAAAAGAAACATTATAACCATTGTTGTACCAGGTTTTTTAATTCTTCACCTCAGATTATATTGTTGCATCATTTCTGTTCCTTTGACTCCCACTTCCTATGGCTCTCGGCTACTGTTATGCCCAGAATGAGTGAATCGTGGTTGGAGGCAGGCGAAGGTTTAACAGTACGGTAGCCACCGAGTTCAATCTCTATCAGTTCTAGTCATGGTATAGTTGATGTGACATGGGGAGAGAGGGAGAGGTAATGCGAGAGTGAGAAAGGAAGTGATAGAGTGAGTGAGAATTAGGGAGGGTGAGAGTGAATGAGAGGTAGTGTTTTAGAGTGAATGGTTGAGAGAGAGGGAGATAGGGAGAGAGGAGTGGATGAAAGTGAGGAGTGGGAATGAGTTAGTGGGAACATGAGAAAGTGTGAGTGTGTGGGTTAGAGAGTGAGAGATAGTGTGTGTGAGTGAGGGTGTACAAGAGGTAGTGTGCAAGTGTGATAGTGTGCATACAAGAGTGTACATGTGCATTATTGTGTGTGTGAGTATGCATTTCCAAGGGTACACTTATGGGAATGCACATTTATGTAGTAGTGAATGCGTGTGTAAGAGCATGCATGTGCAAGTGCACTAGTGTGTGCATGTATGTATATGTTCGCATGTGTATGTGTTCTTGAAAGGTGAAGTGACCTATGTCTCGGTGCACCATCTCCCAGTGGATGAAATCAGGAGCTGACCATCTCTCATAGTTGTTTGCTCATTACCACAGAGTTTGGCATTGCCAAGCCACTGCCTTGTGGACCCATTGGTATAAAAATGTTAATTTCCCCTCCAGAAGAGCCAGGATGCTTGTATTTGCTGTCTTCATCAACTCGACCAGTAATATACCTTTTACAAGTAAGCAAAAGGCCACTGTCTTGCTAGTCTCTGTTAACTGGTTGCTGTTGATGCCTCAAGTGCTGAACCTCCTGGGGCTTCCAATGCTGTTGCTGGCTTATTGGATTAAGATGATACATGAATAGGTGAAATGAACACATGGAGATAAGTGTGTAAATCTATTGGTGTCATCTAGTGTCTGTACACACACACACACTCTCTCTCTCTCTCTCTCTCTCTCTCTCTCTCTCTCTCTCTCTCTCTCTCTCTCCCCCCTCCATTCTCTCAAGGGAGGAAAAGAAGGGAAGGGGGAGATTGGCAACAATGATGCCTGATCACCAAATTCTGGGGGCAGTGCCTCCTAAAAGTGTGCATGGGACTAGATCAACACATATTGTGCATTCTGCATTGATGTGGAACCACACCCACTATGATGGTCCAGCAACCTCATGGCACCATTGCTACTGTACTTGAAGCGACCTATCTTAATAATTAATAGATGGTAAGGCCCCGGTTTCTCTAGGGCTGTGATGCCGGAGACCTGGCAAGAACACTCCCAGGTTGCACTTGATGTTGCTTTCTGCTTAATCAGATAAGTGGATAAGTTACTACATGAAGGAGCAATAGCAGTATGATCTGGAAAAGAGGGAAGTTATTGCTTGCACTGGCGCAACCAAGTTGATCCACTTTTTTCCCTAGTGTACTATTTCACTTGGACTGGTACTTAACATCGTTCTACACCCAGTTTCTACTAGATTTCCACGTCATCCTCGACATTGTAGCTACCATCTTTCAGATAGTTTCACAAGATGCCTTAAATAAAGGCATTTTACGTTAAATTATCCACTCTGATACGACTTTGTGATCTTTAGCAAAGATGATCCGATGGAAACAGTAAAATTATTGGTAATCAGGTTATGGGTAAATCTCTTATGAAGATTCACTTACCTCACAATAATTTAATTATGCATTAACTTAAAAGGCATTACTTAATCTGGCCACTGTGAAACTCAACTGTTGAAAATTACGTAAGCTGCAAAACGCAAAGTTGCTGTGTTTGCTAAGGAGTTATTCTGACAGTTGCCCATCCCTCATGATATTGTTGTTGTCTGTGTATTATGAATACGAAAAGGACATGTGGGGATGCCTAGAAAATTAAATTTGGAAGAAATAACAAAATTGAGAGCAGAGAAAAATGTCACATCTGTGAGATTGTTCAAGTAATAATACATGCTTATCAGTTCTTTACATGAATATTTGTGCCCTTAGTTGCTTATAATACTCCTTTGATTGGCTTGCTGTTAAGTAAAGTCAGTTGTCCAGTTGTTATGATGGTACCCAATAAAGTAGGTGGACTTTACATCTCTCTCTCCACAGTGAGATCATTAGAAACAGTGAGACACAACTTCACTAAAGGGCAGAAACTGGGATAGGAAGCTGCCGTGACATTTTTAAGGACCTTTCCCAACCAGAAGATATCTAGGGAAACCATGGAAAACTGCGATCAGGACAGCTGGATCCAGAAATCAAACCTAGTCCTCTCAGATGTCAACCCAACGTGTTACAGTTGCACCACCTCTCTCTATAGCAGTTGTTACAAAGTTTTACTGTCAACGAAAGTTCACTGACTATTAAGTTAGCTGAAATGCACACAAACCAGTTTTGAGGTTAATGGCGGAAATGGTTTAAAAAATTGCATCTGAAATGCTTGCCAAGAATATCACAGTACTGAAATACATGTTGAGACTGAGCTGTATCGGAGGTACGGAGGTTTTATGACAGATCATCCCTGCAATTAAGCTAGCTGTTAAAATATAAATGATGAAAATTAAATGCTATATTTATCTCAAGAACTGCAGTTATCTCTTATGCATACATTGCTGAACACAATGAGAACTAAGCCAAACTTTGCTTGAGTTTATAACGAGTGTGTGTGTGTGTGTGTGTGTATCAGTATATTAATGCTGCTGTAATGCGCCTGAACTCAAATGCAAGTCAAAAATTTTGCATTTGTGATTTTTTCCTGTACTGAAATGTAAACAAGGCTGCTGTCAGCCTAGCGGCTAGAGCACTTGCCTCCTAACCAGTAGATCCAGGTTTGATTTCTAGCTGGGTTGACGCAGGTTTTGTATGTAGTAATTGAGCCCTATGATGCTGTTGGTCAGCAGGCTTCTTTGGGAATCTTCCCTTTTCCACAATTCCTCATTCCGGCACTGCTTCGTACTCACCTCATGTTACTTCTCATGAGCACTGTAGACCTAGCTATTAAGTGCCAACCATAATCTCTTCATTCACTGAAATGTAGAAAATAATACACTGATGTGTGTAAAATATTTGCCACAAACCCTTATCTAAACCTTATCTGTACATCTTTCAATCACAAAGAACTGTTTTTTGGAAATTATTTTGACACCTTCACAATTGTCTTAATATTTCTAAAGTTTGACATTAGATATTCTAAAAATATTGTATATAAGTACCAGGCAATAAATGAATATGTGAGTTCAACTGAAAATTTATATTAGTTCTAAATAGTAAAATGTGTGGAACCTTACTAAGTAAATTTCTGTAAAACTAATGAAAGATAAATTTTAAAACAATGTATTTGGTTGAACATGCTATAAGAATTCTAATTAAAATGAAATGAAGTACATTAAATTCTTTGTTTCCTTGTACAGCGTAGCATTTGAAAAAGAAGTTCTCGACATCACGTAGACTCTCAACCAATTACCGTCTCATGTGTGCATGTCTGAGCTTTGCATGCAGTGTCGTGTAATTGAAGCGTCTGGCTGAAAAACGGGATAAGTGCCACAGAGCAAATTTTGCAGGAGAATCATTTAAAAATCATTACCACATTTTTCACCCACTCGGGACGAATCTGCACGTCCCGTTGTTCCACTCACCTACAAACAATTGCAATAACGTCAGCTGGAAATCTTGTCTTTCACTATCGTTGTTCTCGATTTTAATCGTACCTTCTCTCTTCCCTTGATCTTTTTTTCATCTTCCTTTCCCTATTTATCCATATTTCCTTCTCCATAGTTAGAAAACTGTTAACTGTAAGATAAATTTTAGTAGAAGTTTGCTGCCATTTTGGTGTGTTTTTGAAACATATTTTGTATTTATTCTCAGACAAAAACACTTTTAAAACAAAACACTGGTTTTGTAATAAATTTACACTTTATAAATCATAAATTTGACTAAAAACCAAGTTTTTATCAAACCTCTCAAACATAAGTACACTTATGGATTGATCATCTGCCTTTTACATTTTGTCAATAAACATAACAAGTTTTGTCAAATATATTTTATTTATTATTATTAAATGTCACATTTTAAAAATAAACACATCATCAAAATCTGAGTAATGATCAAACTTTGTAAAAGTAATTATTTCTTCTTGAAACACATGTAATATTTTTGTCTGTACAATAAATCTTCCTTTGTGAAACAGTTTAATAAATCAACTTTTCATATAAGACAGCATTCTTTCTGATGGGGAAATTATTTGTCAATAAAATCATAGCATTGACAAGGAACTAGGTATTTTACAAAAATTTTCATGCTCATGAAAAGTATGTGTTAAGTAATTACAAGTTTAATCAAAAATAAAATATTTTTTCTAAATCAATTGACTTTACAAATTTACCAATTAGAATAATTTCTAAGAAGCGAAAATAACACATAAAACATAATATCCATTATTAAAAAGGAAAATATAAAGTACAGGTTTGTTCAACAAATTACATTACAAAGTTTTGTTAAAATTAAAACTTCCTTCAAAATGTTTATATGCAGGAATTTCTTTTTAGCAGTACATGGCATTAATTCATATAAAAAAACATACATCAAAGCATTTTTACCAAACAAAATGTATTACGCGAACATTTCATTCATTACTAGGTTTAAACATAAAAAAACATAAATTGTTTTGTTGAAAATCAGATTAAAGCTTGGAAGTTTTATCAAAAATGTAATATTTTTGCAAACTTTTAAAATAATTATTTATTCTAAGGAACACGTGGTATTTGTCATCAAAAAACTACAAAAAAAAATAAATACAAGAAGGAACAATGACAAATTTAATTTCTACGAAAGTTGGCCCCTAACTGTTGAGAAAAACAGGGCCACGACCGTATTGTCAGCAATAACTTAGAAGTTAAGCATGTTCTGATAAAAAGCCTTCTTCTCTGGAGCCAAATACTCACACATGTTTATCAAGTCCTTCCGTTTCTCGTCTGATACTGGCATGATTGCCGTAGACTTGCTAGTTTTCTTTCCATAACCTGAAAAATACCCCAGGGTTTCAAGATTTTGTGGCTGATTCTTACATAAACATTGCGAGGGTCGTCTAAGGTAACTTTCAGCCACATAGCCTCTGTGATTTTCGAGCTGGTGTTTATCATACTTTTTTCCACTTAAGTGAAGTCCTTCAAGTCCTCTTGCTGCATTTCAACCACAGTGAATGGTTTATTTAGCTTGGCGTCAGCGATGACATGTGTCCAATCTGCTGGAACAAGTGGCTTTGCAGTTTTTCTTTTCCTTTCGATAAGTGCAAAATCTCTGTCACATGGAAGGAAGCTATGGTCTGAGCACAAAAACTTTAGATTTATTTTTGAAAAAAATCTGGATTGAACAAGAGATGCGTAATATACGCCAGTAATTATTTTGGCAAACGCATCGGACAGACAAAACAACCAATTTTCTTTCCTCTCCTGGCTGAATAACGGAAAACTTAAGCAGGTGCTTCAAAATACGAGAGGCTATTTTCGTTTGACCCTCTTTTTGCGAGGCACTCGTGCCATAAGCACATGGTCACATCCCCAGTTCCCATGTAGTGTATCGCAAAATTGTAGTTGCTAAGTTGCCTCTGATAAAATACAGAGGAATGTGTTAGGTTTAGACAAAACAGCACTTGTTGTAAATCCACACACAATACGACAATGTTCTTGTTTCTCTGGGCTTAAATCCACACACAACATGAAATGTTCTTGTTTTGTCTGGGCTGAAAGTGTGTCACATTTCAGGGTTTTGTAAGCCTGGTCGACTTTAGCGTGGTGAAAATCATTTTGCAATTGAATCTCCTTTCTCGTCTCTTCTGTTTTTGCAGAAATTAACTTGACGTACAGAGAGTCACAGTACTTGCAATTGTCCTAACAAGGGAGTCCAAAACTAAGGTTGAAATTCCTAACGAAAACTTTATTGTACTAGCTTTAACATCTGGGTGTAGTTCAGTGAAAAAAACGGTACATCTTAGACAGATAAAGATCAGAGTTCATACATTCATTCTCACTTTTATTCCTACTGTAATTAGAAGGTTGTTTCGGAAAACTGGCAATATGTGACCTTATCAATGCCCTTACAGAGTCAGGTACTATGTGAGGTCTGTTCCTGTGTTTACCACGGCCGTCAGTGAGAAATTCAATGTTGTCTTTCATTTTATCTTGTAATGCTTCGACACGGCATTTTGTGCATTCATTAAAACAAAAGTACTTTGAATTGATACACATAATATTGATGCTAGAGTACACAAATACAATATGTGGCTTTAAGAGTGCATGGTATATAACTTAGCACTGTAAACATCGGTTCAGAATTGTAGGTTTTTCGAAGTCAATTTCCAAAATTCAAAAACCGTAATCCTAGATACAGTAGTAGTTTTTTCCCAACTTTTTGAGCCAAATTTTTTCTTGATTTACGTATGTCTGAAAAACAGTCTCTGATGCCGGAATCTCATGTGTTTAATTGGGGCCCAAGACGTCATGCCTACCAAATGCATGATTCTGGATAAATGTTTGCTCGTATAGTTTGCAAATATAATTACCAAGGATTATTTTTGTTTTACGATTTTACTATATTTACTTTCGAAAAGTGTAGATCTCAATTGAAGCCTTCAGCACTTATTTGTCTATCATGCTCTTAAGCTGCCAGCCCCTACTAATGTATAAACCCAAATGCATGCAGACGAGACAAATTTTCCACTAAGTTCATACATAACTATCGCAAAATTACTACACTACTCATTGCTGTTTAGGTAATGTGTCTTATTTTGTTACTTATGTATGTTGTTTCATGTATGTTTACGTATTTTTGTACAGTACAATATGTACTGCAATATTATTTAAAATTGGATGTATTTTCTTTAAAACATAAATAACTTTTCTGCTCAAAAAATGGTATTGTTACAAATATGAATTTTTAATGCCTCTAGCTATACGGAAAGTTATTGCACTGTAACTCTTTTACTAGGAAACAATTGGCATTTCAGTCTAACGAGGTTGCAAACCACGAGTTTAGATTTATGATGGGACCACAATAATGCAATGGTCGTAAAGTGTGCGATGTGACAATAAAAATTAATGCTATTGTGAAGAACACTACAGTTTGGCTGCTGCATGGCAAATGTAATGTCAATTAATAATAATGCACAACGATTCAATCGGATTCCTTAATTCCAGCCTGCATACATGATCTTACAGCCATCCATGATTGTGAGTCCACTTCCGTTCCTGCCAACCTCCACATATCACAATTACCAACTTACTCTCATGACATCTTCCTTTTTCAATAACAATAAGTACAATGCATTACTATTGTCATGTTTACATGCATACATACATGCAGTGGTGGCCGGTGCCTCCAGTCAGCTAAGTGCAACATTAATCAATGCCTTAAAAAGTTCAAATACCCATACCCCAAGCCAAAGGGGTCCTCCCCAGGAAAAAATTTACTTTTAAGTTGCAAAATGGTGCTATTTAAGAGGCCCGCCTAGGTTGGCGTATTTTGCGCATCCGAGGCTTAGATGGATGGGAGCACCTAGGGCAACGTTCCACGTGCATCACGCCACATTCTAGCCTCTAAACACAAGTCACTGACCTGACGTGCAGTCTTCTCACAGACAGCTCGCCTGACTAACACATTCAGTGGTGACCCTATCATTTTATATGATTGCGTCAAACATAAAGTTGTACTGTACTTGCCTAAATTAGTTTAAATATTCTGTACCAAGTTTTCATACCTAAAAAGGACCGTAAAATTACTCATTTTCGCCATTTTTGACCGCAATAAAATAAGTTTTAGAGATGAGTGGAAGACCTGAGACGACTTTACACAAGTAAAATGTTCTTTAAATGCTTTTCCTTTGCAGGTATTACTTACGCACGTTGAACGGTTCTATAATAATCTTGTGGCAGCCGAAGCTCTGCACACTGTTCGGCGGCTTTGGTAGGCGGGCCCCTTAAGGAGTTTTTTAGTTAAAATATTAATATATTGCTTTTAATAATTGTAATATTTTTATAGGTAAAATATTCTGCAAAAAAATTTGTAAAAATTGCAACTTATATATCACAGAGCTATAATTAAATGACTTTCATAACTATTCTGCAGATATTTATTGGATGAAAACTGTCCTTGAACGATTGAGTAAAAACTATTATTGTTAAATCTCTTACAACTACACTTACACACTAAATAATTTTTATAGAAACTATGGAATTTAAACGTGATGGAAGGCGCCAATGATGTTGGTATGGAGCAGTGACAGAATGCAGGCATGGGGTATGCGAAATATCCCTGAGAAAAATCACCGATCCAGCGCAACATCGTCCATCACTCCGGTAAAATTTCCACATGTGAAAATCAGGAGCGACCCCACCGGAATTAGAGAAGGATTGCTATGATAGAAAGCAAGCAACCTTATTGCTTGACAGTTGCGATCTTTACCAATCAATTTCCTTGTACGAGTGAAATAATTTCCTTTCTCTGAATGCTTGACATAAAATTAAAAGTGTTTAACACCAGCGTAAATACACAGTACAATGTACACTCACCGTTTTCTGAACTAAAAGCGTAATTAGAAACTGTCAGGGAAAATTTTAGTTTTAAAAATAAAAAATAGTGGTTTTTGAGTATATTTCATGGTAAAATAATTTTCTGTTGAGTTAACCATTTTTTATTTTTCACACAAAAACATAAAATTAAATTATATTTCTTAAATTTCTGCCATGATATAAAATAATTTTGAATATTCAAATATTTATTTGTGTGCGAAATATTTAGCTGAATCTATTTCGTGTGTAATTTCTTCCAGACAGACCTCCGACATACAGTCCTGCAGTTCATTTTGAATGGTTTTTGAAATACCATTAAAAACACTACTACTTTCTATGTGATTTTTGATGGCAGAGTCTACGTTACCAAACCTCTAAATATTTCCAGGTTATTTGATGTCTCCGATTTGTCGTGACCTCTAGACGCCAGTTCAAAAGCACCGCAAAATCGAATACAATCAAAAATCTTTGATAAAACATAACTGTTTTTTTTCTACCTGCTCGTTATGTATTTGTATCGATAAACAATAAGCGGTATCAAGCTGAGTTGCTATGTTGACCATGCCAACGTCTGCCAGATTAAGTACATTTGCGATATGTGTTTTGTTTACAGAATGTCTTTTAATATATTCTTTTAAGTGCCCTAAGTCTTTAACACCTTTTTGTAGAAGTTAAGGAAATAAAGAAAGGGATGAACTTGAATACATCACTTTTATTTGCAAGCATTGCAGCAGTCGTTACACATCATGGCGGTAAAACATCCCACTGACTTAACTCAAATTGTAAACAAAGGTGGCACCTAACCAAACATGACACAAGTCAAATGAGAGACTAGTCAGGTGAAAATAAAGAGTTAGTATACCTACATATATAGTATATATTTTTTTGTCACTTGTGTATCTCACCACATCAAACTAATCCTTGATTTTACATGTTGTATCCAACACAACACTTCCGTACTCCAGAAGGGCTCTCCACGGAACAATTCACGCTGGAAATAAAATAGTGCACTTCTTACCGGACACCCGCAAATCCATGAAGTTTCATCGCAAATCGTCTCATTGAAGTATCGCTTAAATTCGCCTTTCTTATTTTTGTAGTTTGTCATTATATTAACTTCAGAAACTGGCCGACCCAACATCTTGATTTCAAGTTTTTCTGCAGATTATTTTCGCACGAACGGCAAATCCAACAGCGCACCCACTGAATTCATTACACAAGGAAAAAAAAATTTCACATACCTAATTACGCGAAACCCAGATAATACACGTAGTAAACAGAGTAGAAGTTGTTTGGAAACTGGTCATGGTCAAGCCACCTAAAAACTTTCCACCCTGCTCGGTTGTTTTCGGAGGGTTTCGGCAGTTGCGGCTGATATCTTCGTTGCACGGATTTCAGGGACAATTGCTGGGGCCAGGGATGCGACTCGTGCTGTTTTTACCTACTATGACGTCGCTTTCCCGTGCACTGCCTGGCACTGCACGGCATGTCAACCCCTGTGTGGCTAGTCCCTAGAGCTTAAGCATAGGTTAGCTAATAAAAAATAAGATTTTATCCAGGCAGAAAAACAGTGTTGCCACACAGACGAATACAAAAACATATTTTTTGGCAAGAATATTCTCTGTGCAATTTCACAGTTGCACTACACAGCCGGCCACCACTGCATACATGTTAATACAGTACTCTCAATTACATACTGTACATTCAAAACATGACTTTTAACAATACCACCATACATATACGTATGTAAAAAACACAATTATATACAACAGACCTGCAATATTAAGTATAAACATTGTCATAAACAACACTTTTTGACAATACGGCCTACCATGCTATCTGCGATCTTTAACTCCACTAAATTTTCATAAATAACTACAAAAAGTCAGTTCTACTGTACCAATTGGAAGGTCTGATGGGTCTGCCATACCTTGATTTTAAGATGGGTTCATCACATTTGTTTACAACCATTTGAGTTCCCAAATAAGCACTCCTTTCTTCTGCAGTTGCATTTTCAGATATCACATTCACCTGACACTCCTGCTCTGTAAAGCCACGAAACACATCCTTATATAAATTGTCAGTCCCTTAACACTAGAACTCCCAAGGCGGTCGTTTTGACCTTTTCGACTTTTTTTTTTTTGTAAATTCTATAAATTTTATATCTGAGTGTTGTGATTTTATGACTTTTCCTAATTATTTATTTTGCATTCAACCTAGTAATTTTGCAATATTAACTTTTTTAATGGGTATATTTATCATTATACCTGGAACTACCCCAGCACAGCGGTCATTTTGACCATTTGCGAATATTGTTAGTTTACGATGATGTAAATTGCTGTATATTTCGCACAAGACACTCAGGTGTGTACTATGTTCACTGTAGAAAAATAACAAAAAAAATGTGTTTTGACATCTTGCAATAAATTGTGTTTTTACATGAGCATACAAATATATGTGTGTAATTTTATAGACTTGGAAGTTCATGCCTTGTAATTAAAATACTTGGTTTTGTAGCACTGCGGATAATTTTTTTTAAATATAAAATATGTGGGTTGGTACTAAAGATTTTTATGCTGTTGGTATTGTAGCACTGTACTGACAATGTCGGATGCTCCAACCAGTAGTGATTGTATTTACTCAGCACAGTAATGTTTTGTCATCACTCAGGAGCCAAACCACTACAATACGTTTGCAATGATGTAGTAAAACAGTGTAAATTACATGGTGATTCTGCATTATTATTATGGCGGGACGTAACTTTACACTGGAAGAAGCCTTGCAGTATTTCTAAGAACTTTCTAAGAATGACTCTGAAGGGTGTGAAATGTTTGAAAGTGACGACGATTATGTTCCACAAAATGGTGATTCTACTGAAGATGAAGGCATTGATGAACTAGAAGACTTTGTAAATGAGGAATCTTCAGCAGTTGAGGCTAATAATGTACCTGAAAACGTTTCTAGTAAGTAAATTAGTATGTATAATAACCAACAGCAACAAAAGCATTTCAGAAAAAAAAATTTTCGTATGCAATTATGTCTCTTTGCATACTATGTACGTGCATACCACGGTTGTAGAAGTACAGGTCTGGACACTCGCCTGTCTACCATTGTATTTTGCTTGACCCCCTTGTTGTTTGACTGTAGTTCATCAAGTTACCGAGTGTTGTGCATCTTTGGCGCTACAATCAGGACTGTCTGGTTTAAACTCCGCCCACCTTTTTTCCAGTGTTTACATTATAAAGTAAATTATGATTGCGGGAGCCATGCTTTAGGAATTTGAGCGAAGGAAGTATTTCATAAATTGATCAGAAATACGTTTTTATAAATTGTTTATCTTAATAATGTAAACACTGAGTAAAGTGGGAGGGAAGCGAGTGGAGTTTGAGAGTCCAGTCGTCCTGATAGCAGTGCCAAAGATGCACAATACTCTCGGTAACTTGGCGAACTGCAGTCAAACAACAAGGGGGTGAAGTTTCCAAGCGAGTGTCTGTACCTGTTCTTCTATGGCCGTGGTATAGACTAATCAAATAAGCTGCATACACATCCAAAAGTATTTGAGTGCAGTAAAGCTGCAAAGATATATCAAATGAGAAATCCGCAACGTTTTGGTTTTATGGGACAACTTAGAAGAGAGCATTGGATGTGTAAACTATTTTCATTTGGGTTATATAAAAAGGGGAGGGGGAGAAGGATTTTAGTACAGATATTTTTGTTAAGAAATAATTCTCCAAGAGAAAAATTATTTACTTCTTTGTTCTCAATCTATTTCTAATAAATATGAACAACAGTTCTCAATGTTATGTATTTATATGCATATGTAAGCATGAATTTCTTCTGCAGAATATATTTTGTCTGGGCATATTTCAGTTGGTGCAGGTGCAGCAGCTGTAACTGGAGGATGCTCGTATTGGCAAACTAGACCAATAGTTAGTACCCAACATGCAGTGCAAATGGAATGCAGAGGACTGTTGTGAGTGCACATAACCGGAGTGTATGGGCAGGGTAGGTCTGCAAAACATAATTTGTAAGGCCAGGACCTTATCCTAGTGCAAAATACAGTATTGAAGGGGAGAAGCACATTTAGACTCTTTATTGATGAACCAATGTTACAACACATTAGAAAATGCACTGAAATAGAGGTTCGGAATAAGCTGCAAGATGAAGCATGGTGTATGAGTTTAGGAGAGTTGGAGGATTTCATGGATGTCTTGTAGCTCCGTGGTGTATGTGTGGAGCAAAAGGACTTCCACTCGATAGTGTCTTAACAAAATTCAGTATTCGCTTTTAGTGTGACACAATGTCCTGAAACATATTTCAGGAGACGTTCAGGTTCATTCGCTTTGAAGGCCGGAACGTCTGCTCTTGCTTCTGAGATATGGAATTGATTTATCAGCAACTGCAAATCCAACTTCAGGCCAGGTGCTGATACTACTGTAGAAGAACAGTTTTTTCCAACGAAAGCCAAATGCAGTTTCAGTCTGTCATTACATGTTCAGCAAGCCTGATAAATTTGGTATAAAATTTTGGTTGGCTATTGACGTTGAAAGAAAGTTCATCTTGAATGGATTTCCATGTTTGGGAAAAAATGAGAAACTACCTACTAACCATCCCCTTTCAGAGAACATTGTTCTTCGACTGGAAGAACCATATCTCGACACTGGGCAGAATATCACAATGGACAACTTCTTCTTTTTTGTCAGTTTAGCAGGTAATTTTATGGCTAGGGGTACAACTGTTGTGGGTACAGTGATCAGAGCTATAAGAGACATTCCAACTGAAGTTAAGAATACACACCTTCATTTGCAGGAGAAAGGAAGCATATTGACTGTACACTTACTGTTTACCAGGGTTAAGGTGAATAAAAACGTACTTGTCATTAGTATTATATATCGGCCACTATAGGTGGGCACAAGAAACAATTTCCAGAAACAATAATAACTCACTACAACTGTACTAAAATTTTTATAAATAGTTCAAATTCAACAAAAGCAGCATCCCGATGCTGGCCACTCAAATTATTCGACAAAATTATTGACTTGGCTGGCATACATTCCTGACTATCGTTCAAATAAGTTACACGCTCTAGTATCAGCTGCAGAGTTTTCATCGTAAAGCTAGAAGTACCTGAGAAATAGTCGAGAAGCAAAGGCAACGGAGGGCAACAATTAAGATACGGTTCCATCCAAAAGTAGTAAATGCCATCAGTGCCAGATTTTGAAATGTAACAAAAACAAAATTACTGAAGTTTGTACAGTCTACATGAAATAAGTTCGTGGTAATTGCATAGGTAAAATTGTAAAAAAATCTGTCTGTCTGGTTTGCAAGGGAAAAGCAAACATGTAATATGAGAAACATTTATCTCAAAATGTAAGAGTTTTGCATTTTACAAAATCCTTGTAGATAAGTGTGTGTGTGTGTGTTATACTGAATGAAATGAATACAACAAAGAATTGTTGTTTAAATTCAGGAATATTAGTAATGTATATCTATTAAAAATAAGTGTTAGCTGTAAGGTGACACACATAATATTTTGAATGTATCCAGACGAAAAAACAGTGTTATTAAAATGTTTAGAGTCATTAAAATCTTCAGTGTAAAAATAATTACGACGAATTCATGCTAAAATAATATGTGTAACGTTATACAATAAATACTATGAAAAATATACATTTAAAACTAATTTTGTAAAGTGCGGTTAAAATGACCGTTCTTGGGAGTTAAAGGGGGTTAACACATGTTGGGAGTTCTAGTGTTAAAACTCCTGAGTAACAACCTGTTGGTTCCCACTGATTTCACTGTTAGTGGAGATACTGCCCTGTGACTTTTTCCCCTCCAGGTGTCCAACCTCTGTATGGTCACTACAAACTCCTCGCTGGCCATTAAAAATTTTATCACTACGTAACACATTTGCAGATCGTTCCACAATTTTACCATTAGGCATTTTAATGACATATGATCGTGGGCGATCAGCTGGTCTGAGAATTGTAGCACCTTGAACCCACCCTTTAGAAGTTTGTACCCTCACTGCTCCTGACATTGGTTTTTCTTCTCGATTACAAGCACGTTTATCAAAGTAGCATTTCTGGTGCTTCTGGCTATCAACTAGAGCCTTGCGAACAGCTATGTGATCAGGCATTGAGGGGTTCACAAGAGATGGGACAACAGGAACACCTGCCCTAAGCCTCCTCCCCATAAGCAGTTGGGCTGGAGAAAACCCATGAACAACTGGTGTGTTATGTGTCTCTAGAAGAACCAACTTTAAATCTTTCTGAACTTCCATAGCCTTCTTAATTAAGAGTTTTTTCCATGGTCTGGATTTAGCGCTCAGACTATCCCATTCGATTGCGGATAGTGAGGACTTGATGTGGCAGGATGAAAATTCTAATCCCTAGCAAACATGTGGAATTCTCCTGAAGTAAAATTACTACCACCATCTGACATGACGACGGCTGGAATACCAAACCTAGCAAACAAGTTTTTTAAATATTTTATGATGCAACTATTGGTTTGCCTTTTAAGTTTTGTCAGGTCAACCCACTTGGAATAATAATCTACAACAAGTAAATATGGCTTGTCATTGAAAAAGAAAACATCAATTCCGACCTTCTGCCATGTGTGATCAGGGACTGGAAGAGAGAGCAGTGGCTGTTTTCGCTTCGACAATCTCAGACGTCATGCCAGGCCAAAAAACTGTACCCCATGCCCGCTGTATACATTTTTCTTTACCCTGATGAGCAACAATCTTCTTAGGATCCGTTTCCACAGTGACTTGCTTGTTATATATGTATAATGATTGAAATTCTCTGCTCCGAAAACTATAGCAAGCATTTCTTTCTCTATTTGGGCGTAACATCCAGTGATGGTTAGAGACTTTGATGTATATACAATGGGATGACCATCCTGAAGTAAAACTGCACCCAACCCACTATGAGATGCATCAACTGACAGTACAACAAGCATATTAACATCATAGTATTCTAACATTGGACTATTGCACAATAGCTCTTTAAACTTGTCAAATGCTACCACCTGTTCTTGTTCCCAATGCCACTGAACATCTTTCTTCAACAAAATCCTAAGAGGAGCTGAGATTTCTGACAGATTAGGAACAAATTTTGGTAAGTAAGTAACCATGCCAAGAAATCGTTCCACATCCTTACTGCATGATGTAGTATCAATGTTTTGAATAGCAGATATTTTGTTATGATCAGGGGCAACACCATTCTCTGAAAGCACATGACCCATTTACTGAACTTGCTTCACACTTATTTTACATTTGTTGCTGTTGAACTTAACACCATGTTTTCCTTCTCTTTACATCAGAGCCATAAGTTTCAGACGATGCTCCTGTTCAGTACTGCCCCAACATATAATGTCGTCAACATATGTGAGTACCCCAGGCAGACCCTCAAAGACTTCCCCAAACCTTCGATCAAAGACCTCTGGAGCCAAACATATACCATAAGGCATATGCAGAAATTTGTACCTGCCCTTGGTTTATTAAAATTGCCATAGTCTGTACGGTTCTAGCTCAGTTTCACTTGCCAAAACCCCTGTGAGGCATCCAGAACACTAAAATGTTTTGCTCCTGCCATCTGCAATGTGACTTGCTCCAGTGTAGGTAGTTAGAAATGTTTCCTCATTAAAGCACAATTTATATCCTGTAAATCTTAGCAAATTATAATATTGTTGTCTCCCTTGTGTACAATAAGGGAATTTAACCATTCTGTAGGTTTATTTACTTTCTGTAGGTTTATTTACTTCAGAAATTATATTTTTCTTCACTAGTCTATCCAACTCTTTCTTTAGGGGTTCGCTAAGTGCAACTGGTACTTTACGGGGAGTATGAATTACAGAGGTTGCATTATTTTTTACCACCATATTGTATGTTCCAGGCAACACTCCTATACCTCTGAAACACTGGAAGTACTTACTAACTAGTTCTGTGAGCCTTGCATCTTGGACTTTTGTCTCTACCTCATCAACTTTCTGTACCAAGTCTAGCATAATACAAGCTGATAAGCCTAGAGTAGGGGATGAGTTGCTTTTCTCAACAACATAAAATTCCAACACCCTAACCCTACCATTATACGTACATTTAGAACACTTGCCAAGAAAAGATATTTCATCCCCAGGTAATTAACCAACCTCACATTTGATGAAAGCAAGTGTTTTATGAATAATTTTTAGCCTTTCAAATGTGTCCTGAGGGATTTAGTCTGGGCACAAGTGTCTAACTTAAATGTGATGAAATGTGAATTCATTACTTTAACCTTCGCTGTTCACTCTGGTGCAGACCTAAAATGGAACACAGATTCAACACACAAATCCACCGACTTACTTGCTGGTTCTGTACACGTAACCTCAGCCGCCACCATATCGTCTTCTGATGATGAAGAAGATGATTTAGAATTTTCATAAAGGACTTCCCTTATTTGTTGCTTGGCGCGACACACTCTAGCAAAGTGATTATTACCACCGCACGAATTGCATTTCGCACCATAAGCCGGGCATGCGGGCCGCTCGTGCTTGATGCCACATCGGTCACACTGAAATCGCCACTGATCTTTGTTTCCTTGACATGCAGAATCACGATGTGTTGAATCACGGCTTGCAGAATCACGACGCACAGAATCACTATGTACTAGATCACCTTTTCCATGTTGTGGTACCTATGTGTTATGTTTTTCGGTGGAACTTGATTTCTTCTACTGCCGCCGCTTCATCTTGGAACTTTTCAAAGCGTTTAGTTGTAACCTATGCAGTTCTGCCCAGATCAATTGCCTGAACAAGTGTGAGATTGTGTTTTTTCAGTAAACCTTGACGCAAATTGCCGTCTCGTATGCTACACACAATGCGATCTTTCACAAGATCATATCGCATTGACCCAAACTCACAATCATCCAATTTCTTTCTCAACTCCACAACATAATTGTCAAACGATTGACCTTCTTGTTGCGAGCAGGTGAAGAAAACATGACGCTCAAAAGTGAGGTTACGCTATGGCAGAAAGTATGCATCGAACTTATTCAGCACATTCAACAATTTACGCTCCTCGCTATTGGTAAATTGAAAAGATTCATAAATATCATCAGCATCGCCTCCCATAGAATTGATGAGAAATGCGATTTGTCTTGTTCACAGAAAGATTTTCACAGCCGATAGCCTTTTGGTAGTACTTGAATTTCGTCCTCCATTGCATCCAGTTACTTACAACATCGCCTTTCTTCTTGATTGGATTCACCAATGCGTCCCTTATAGAAATTTCACCAACTGCGTCATGTAATGGTAATTAATAATAACGCACTATGATTCAATCGGATTCCTTTATCCCGGTCTGCATACATGATCTTACAGCCATCCATGATTGCTGAGTCCACTTCTGTTCCTGCCAACCTCCACATATCACAATTACCAACTTACTCTCATGACATCAAATACCAAAGACTATATATTTTACATGTAAAATATAGTTCCTTGTTACTAAATAGTAACCTCTTGTATGACGGCCATTAAATTTTACATTGTTTTATTATTTTTTGGTTTATTTATAACGTATTTTTGGCATTCCCACCCATAGACGTTTGGAAATAAAGACACATACACATCTGCTTGAAAATGTTATAATATACTTACAATAAAAATAAAAAATCTTTCATAAAATAAATAAATGAGATTTATTACCAACTCACCAGTCTCTCCAACACTTAGGCCCTAAATTAAAATCAATTCTTCAACTTTGTTACATCCACCAAGTAAACGGAAATTGCATTGTGCCCACCATTTTTGTTGCACTGACATCATAGTAGCTTTGATGATAATTGAGTGAAAAGTTATTTTATATGTGTCACACTCTTCACGTCACATTTCACATGCTACTGTGATTCCACATTTATGTTTATGCATTTAAGAATAGCCGTACAATTACTAACTATGATTTGTTGAGTGGTAACTACTGATGCTGAGCTGTAGTTATTGTCACCAGAGGTGCATACTTGTTTGAAAAATATCATGAGAATGTAACTGAGAAGAAACTGCTAAGAGAAGATAACACATTTAGAAAGGTCCTCAGAAACATGCAGAATATTGTGGAAACACAGAAGAGAATCCGAGGTCCAAAATTGAAGACGTCACCTTGGCATTATGATGGTAAGACTTTTAGGTTATGTATTAATATTTTACTTGAAATAATTTGTTTATAGTAATTCAGTATGGCAATGTGTTGTATATGTTTTGTTTATGAAATGTTAAAAATTACTTGAAATTACAAGGTTGAGTACTGTTATGGGGGCGCTTGACGAAAAACACAAATTTCGAAGTGTGTAAAATTAGTTATAAAACTTCTATATATTATGTTTTACAGGTTTTAACTGCTGTTTTGTAAAGAAGAAAGATTGTGCCTTAATCCCCCTTGCTCATAGCACAATAGCACATTCCAAATAATTAATAAAAAATTGTTAACTATCACACTTTAAACAGATGCGAATGTATTCTGCTCCATGGTTTCCTCGTGTGATAACAATAAAATATTGCATATTATAATTTTAACAAATATATGAAACCTTTTCTTTCGAGTGGTATACTGCAAATCATGTTTCCTATAGGCCAAATTTTTTTTGTGGCTTAAAGGTTTTGTGCGTACCTAACCTTCTAAAATAAACGTGATTTTTATTACTTAACACCTTTTAAATTCAGTAAAAGTGTTATGTTGCGGTAGAGCTAAGTTTACTCTTTAATTCCAGTACTTCATAATTTACATTTGAACAGCATCTTCAACAGGACACATAATTTAGCGGCGAAGCGCGCGTGCGAGTCTTCAGAGTAGTTCCGTTCCCGCCTATAGAGTTCTCTTAGCGCGCTGTCTGCGGCCAACTTCTCCCCCGTCGCTGGCGACATGAGCGCGACATTGCCATAAACAGGGGCCCGACACTCTATAGGCCGTGTCCGGTCACTATTTTCTGAGGTCACAGCCGTGTTGCCAACGTCCTAACTAATAATGAAATAGATTGTTATGTAAAGGAATTAATATTTTTTGTAATATTTTACCTTTTTACTGCTTTTTATGAAGTATTTATACAATATTTATTAAAAAATTTATTACATAGCTGATTTCAACTTTATGTGTATTTGAGATGGTTCGGTTGCATATTCTGATCACATCTGAAATGCCGATTGGCCGGATTTACCTATGTGTTCCTGTTCAACCATGCTGTTTCTTGCTACGATATTTACGCCTCGTGTTTTGCGATAAGAATGACGCAGAAAATTCATAACTTGTGTTTCGATGCTGTACAAAACGTGCTACATTATTTCTCTAATGCGCTACTAAAATTTCAATGTGTGACGTAAATAAAAAGTATTTTCTAAACTGTCCGTATTGTGTGGTAGTGTTACGACTGTGTTTTGTACCGTAAATTTTGTGTTCCGTGCCTCATTTTATTAATATTTTGTGTATGAACTGTATTCATTTATTGATAAATGGGCTATTGAGAAATGGAATCACTGTTATTTGGTTATGCATGTTTAAAGGTCGGGAAACGTACTACGACGGAAATCTTAGGTTATGTCGTTACAAAGTATTCATTTTTTGTAACGTTCCTTTCAAAGAGTTGTTCGTAGTTTATTTTTATTTTAAGCGTTTGTGTTGCACATAATTACACTCAAATTTCATGTTTATTTCATTTTCGCAATGTAACTGGCACCGTTTTTGTATTGTCACGTTTCTTATTTTTTCGTACGTTTTATTCATTGGTTTATCGACGCACGAAAATATGTTTATTAGGTATTTAGTTCGATTTTTTTTTCT
>PNEQ01030923.1:0-33687 GCA_003012365.1 Medauroidea extradentata
CACACTCACACTCACACTCACACTCACACTCACACTCACACACACACACACACACACACAGACAGACAGACAGACAGACAGACAGACAGACACACAGACAGACAGACACACACACACACACACACAAATATATATATATAAAGAAAATAGAATCGGTCCTAAGATTGATACCTGTGGCACTCCAGACCTTACAAATGTAGTGTTTGAACACTTTACTCCATCACAGGATGCCAATTCAACCATTTGGGAAAGATTATTCAAGTAATTTCGAAACCGTTACACCACGTTCGGACAACCGTATATTTCACAAAACAAAGTGACATATTCGATGCTCATATAAAAATGGGTTGAAGTATTTACTTAAATATGGAGACAGTAAAATTCTACTGTTTCAATTATTATTGATTTAATGAAATATGTGGCTGTAGGTAAAGAACCTATTTTGTGTTATACTGGATTTCTAGACTCGTGTGGGCCTGTCCATTTTCCATTGTAACTTGAACTAAATTAAAATAAATTGTTATGTAATCTAGATTACATATTAAACCTGTACGATCTATTTCACATCAATCTTTTCAGTTCAATAGCACATAAAGTAAGCTTTGCGTCTCTAAAATATAAGTTTAAGATGCTAAGTTGGTGTAATAGATAGAACACTTGCCACCCACCACAGTAATCCAGGTTACATTTTCCTCATAAAGGGACCATGCTTCCCTGCAGATTTTCGCTTTGAAATACCTACTCTGCGTTTGCAACCAGTGTTAAGTATTAACCTTTAAAATGTGTTCCTCAAAACATACCTAAAACATGTAGGTGTATTTATCGAAACCCTATTTCAGCTTGAAAAAAAAAATGGTTTTGATATCTGTACCTCAGCATGATGATTTTAGATTGAACATTATAACATTTGTAGACCTTTTCAGGGTTTCCTAGTTAAAATTGAAATGTTCCTCTAACATAACTAAAGAATATCTGTATTCGTGGTAGCAAATCCAAGTTACAATGTGTGCTTAATGTCTGGCTATTGTTTCTATACAATCTTGTACTTGAAAATAGACATTTTCCCACTTCATATTAATATTTCAAAACAAAACTTATGCCAATTGGCGATAACTGTGATATAAAACAATCTGAAAGTAAATTTTTTAGGTTTCTACAAAAGCAGATTTCCTGGCAATTCTAGGTCTGATGTGACAACACAAAATTGTGTAGTAACTGCTCAAAGGAGATGTTGCCAGGTATTACACCAATCATATATGCACTATAAATTCAATAAGAAATCTAGCAAGAATATTTTTTAGGTCTTTCATAATATATTAATGTTATAAGAATGAAAACTTACCACCACTCAGTAGTCCATATATTTTAGCAGCCAGTGTATGGCTCAACACATGTGCTGCTAGTAAAACTTTCATTAACAATGATCCCTTTGGTGCAATATGCTTCTTTGTAACTTTGTACAAATGTCTGTAAACAGTCTGAGCACTGTCAAAGTTGTAGGTTTGTTTAATTGCTTAAACTGCCTGTACCGATCCCCGGTTAGTCTCTGTGGTAGGAAGTGTGGTCCTCTTATGCGGTCTCCGAGCAGTCCGGCCCAGACGTTCAACGAAATACGTTGCTGATGTCGTGACACTTGTGTCGCATTAGGACTGACATCGGCCCAAATGTGACAGTTATGGAAGTTGAAAATGTCACGGGTAAACCCAGCTTCATCAATGAACAGAATACTGCTTACAAACAGGGAGTTCAAAGTACACTGTTGTTGCATCCATTGGCAGAAATTTTCTCTAGGAGGGAAGTTTGCAGTGTTAAGAGCTTGCACACGCTGAAGATGATTCTGATACAGTAATTGCGGATGTAAAATCCGCCACACACTCATATGACTCGGCACACGCTCCTGGATAGTAATCCTCCTTGTTGAAGTACTTGGACGTTCGTGTACAACACTTTTTCCTCAACATCACTGGTAATTCATTTACATTAGCATTAACAGTTTTGTTTCCAATAAGAATTGCATAGACAAATGTTAATTAATACTATTATCTGGTGAACATATCAACAAATATACCTGAACATTAAGAGACATATATACTTTCTGCAAATTCACTACCTTAGCTCCTAGTTATACACTTTTGTAACCAATTCGTTTGACTGTATATATTAAGTATACCTCCTAATCCAATGTTAGGTTAGGTTATCTGAATAATCTAACACAATCTAAATTAACCCAACCTAGCAAATTGTTTTTATATTGGACTACTTCTTACATTGTTTGGATCTTTTTGTCAACAGTAAAAAAAAATTCAGTGTTTATACCAAATGTACTGACTGTATGCAGCCTACTGTAAAATTTATCTTAAGTGTTTTTTTGAACCAAAATTGTTGAAACTCCATAATACATGTGCGTTTAAATGCACTCCAAACTGTTAAAAATTACTGATGTTACTTTTGACAATGCAAAGTACAAAACATATTTTATTTTTTATTTTATTTCCTGACGATGACTGAACTTAGGGGTTAGTACCATCTTGCTTCCACTAAACACATGAAAACCAAATATAACTGTACCCTAGCCTGCATTGTACCCACCTGGAAACTATTGCTGCCATAAAATCGCAACATGATTACAACCTTCATGAGTGGTGTCACTAGCACCGTTATCGGCAGCAATGAAAGGTACTATTATTCCTACCACGGTCTCCTTCGTGAAACGAAAACGTTTCACATACTCCACGTCCGCAAATTATTTGCACGGATTTTGGCCATCGCAAAAATGCCAAAACATTTCGTTCTTCATAATTTTCGACACGGACAATTAAATCCAAATGATCTTCGTAGAATGTCCTCGGCATTTCGTACAGGATTTCTAGACTCGTGTTGGCCTATCCATTTTTCATTGTAACTTGAACTAAATTAAAATTAATTGTTGTTCCTATGTAATCTAGATTACATATTAAACCTGTACAATCTATTTCACATCAATCTTTTCAGTTTCTATAGCACTCAAAGTAAGCTTTGCGCCTCTGAAATATAAGTTTAAGATGCTAAGTTGGTGTAACAGAAAGAACATTTGCCTCCCACCACAGTAATCCACGTTACATTTTCCTCATAAAGGGACCGTGCTTCCCTGCAGATTTTCGCCTTGAAATACCTACTCTGCGTTTGCAACCAGTGTTAAGTATTAACCATTAAAATTTGTGTTCCTCAAAACATACCTAAAACATGTAGGTGTATTTATCGAAACCCTATTTCAGCTTGAAAAAAATGGTTTTGCTATCTGTACTTCAGCATGATGGTTTTAGACTGAACATTATAAAATTTGTAGACCTTTTCCGGTTTTTCCTAGTTAAAATTGAAATTTTCTTCTAACAGAACTAAAGAATATGTGTATTCGCAGCAAATTCAAGTTACAATAAATGCTTAATATATGGCTATTGTTTCTATACAATCTTGTACTTGAAAATATACATTTTCCAACTTCATTTTAATATTTCAAAACAAAACTTAGGCGTTTGGTGATAACTGTGATATAAAACAATCTGAAAGTAAATTTTTTAGGTTTCTACAAAAACAGATTTCGTGGCAATTCTAGGTCTGATGTGAATACACAAAATTGTGTAGTAACTGCTCAAAGGAGATGTTGCCAGGTATTACACCAAGCATATATGCAATATAAATTCAATAAGAAATCTAGCAAGAATAGTTTTTAGACCTTTCATAATATATTAATGTTATAAGAATGAAAACTTACCACCACTCAGTAGTCCATATATTTTAGCAGCCAGTGTATGGCTCAACACATGTGCTGCTAGTAAAACTTTCATTAACAATGATCCCTTTGGTGCAATATGATTATTTGCAACTTTATACAAATGTCTTTAAACTGTCTGAGCACTGTCAAAGTTGAAGGTTTGTTTAATTGCTGACCATGATGCATTTGGTGACCTCAACTTGTCATTAACGATCATGTTTATGAAAATGTCATGCTTCAATAACACGTGTCTCAAACACTAAAGAAGTTGCTGTGTTGAACACATTGTAATAACTTTTGGCATTCACTTACAAAAAAAAATTTCCAGAAGTTTCAACATTCTTGTATTATTTGTGGCCACGTTACACACAGTGCCAACAACATTCAAGCCCACCTTGAGACATTCTCGATGAACAGGACAGAGCGGTCTACATAAATCATATGCAGTCAGATTACCAACTGTTTCAATTTTGTGTTCAGGCCCTTTGCCATGAAAACCAAGGCATGATTACCAACTGTCTCCACTTTTCCCCTGTGCCTTAGATCTTGGAATCCAGATGTAATTTTTCCTGTCATACTGTAGGTGTTATGCAATTGACATTTCCGTAAATAGCTAAAGGAATGTCCTGCCTATTGCATCCAAGTTGGAAACAGTATTTTCCAAAGATTCAAAAATATGGTCATTTAAGCCTGAATTTAAACTAACATTTGCAAGAAAAGTAACGAGAGTTTTTTTGCTGGCCAGAACAACAGTTGAACTAAGAAATCTGTAACCTTTAGGTGATCTGTTGTACAGAGCAAGTGTCAAAGCTTTATAATTTTTGACAACCTTTTCCTTTTTTTTTTTTTTTATGAAAGAAGTGTGATACCATAAAGTTTACAACTTACGGAGACATTGAATTGAAAAAGTTTTGTAATACTAGTTTTGGGTCAGCCGTGAAATTTGTAATCTTTTTAAAGAAGTCACAGCTTTCTCTTGCCTTTATCAATGGGCGAGCTTTGGCAATGATAGCATCCATAAGGTTTTCCTTGAAAGACTTGCAGTTAAAGGAATCAAATATATATTGCTTCACCTGTTGTATATTTAAGGTTTCTTTGCATTAACAATTTTTGTAGTCATACTTAAGGCACTGTTGTCTTGCAGAAGTGAGTCGCAATTACATTCCATTTCCTGAATGTTACTGCAGTCTTCTTTCTCTGTAGCACTCTCACCACATAAATTATCACTATTTACAATGTCGAAGTCAGAGAAATCTGAGAATCTATACAAAGTACTTCACTTCTGTCTTTCAGGGCATGTGACCTTTCCGATAAAAAAATCTACTACTATTGTGTTGTGTACCACAATACTATGTTGGACATTAAAACTTTCATTTCACATTATTCACCATCTGATGCACCGCAACTAATATTTATGTGACATCGACTAAGATTATTATTATTTATGTGAAGTGCATTAAAACTGTTATATACAAAAGACTCATCAAAACAATTGCTTACATGGAGCGCACCAAAGCAGTCTACCGGTACATATGGTGCACATAAACTACTACTACTACCAAGATCATCATGTTGACCAAACCTGCTAATGACATATTCGTTTTGTACACCTGCTACCACCTATATCGTCTTAGTGCACCAAAATAACCACCTTCAATATGTTCATGTAAACCACCGTCACTACCTCCAGAATGTGCATAACTGTCTCCATTACACACACCACAGTATTTATTACATGCATTATCATTTCCAAGCTGCTGTACAGTTTGACACTCAGAATTACCAAGTTTCTGGTCACTTAAAGTATTCATCTCAGGACAGACTGTAGAAGTGTGTGTAAGTGTATTGTGGGCACTGCTTCATAAATCAGAAAATATTTATCTGAATCTTTGAATTGGTTTTCAGCAAAATGCAAAGAACGTAAAATCGTTTTTTTTCTCTAGATTGCATATGAATGGATTTTGAGCAGTCAGCCCATGTCTGTTACTTGAAAAAATAAGTGACAATGTGAGCCCGTTCTGGAATATGCGGCAGCAAAGTGGCACCTGCATGCTGAGGTGGTCGGAAAACGAACCAGAGAAAGTAAAAAGACAACGCTTCCAAACGGATGAAGGGTCATTGGAGAAGGCAGCAGTAGATTGGAGAGGGGGAATGTAAATTCAGACAGTCAGTGATGGCGAGGGACTTGGGATGGAACACACTGAAGGACAGGAAAATAGTGGAAAGACTGGCAAGTAAGTACAGGATGGTGATCAGTGAAGGGGAAAGAGTGTGCTCGGAAAACATATGTTAAAATGAAACAAAAGAATATAGATACTGTGGATCTGGTAGAGAATGGAGCAGCGACTACAGTCGAAACTGATTAGGAAAGACAGGAGGTGAAATTCGAGTAGTTGTGAAGAATAGCTACTACATCTGTACAGACCAAACTACTTATGTTATAGGTATAGTTTATCAATGAAACATATTTCTATAGATGTTGGAAGTAGTCGTACATAAAGAAAATTGTTGTAAGTAACTTCCAAAAATTTTGATTTTTGGTTTGTTGCTTTTGTTAGGTTGGGTTCATTTAGTTTAGGTTAGTTTTGGTTAAGTTATTTTACTATTAACCATTCCATTTTTCGTTAGGTAATGTTCGGTTAGGTTACCTTAAACCTAGACTTACCTAAACTAACGAAAAATGGAAAGTTTCTTTTCCAAAGTTAGAGAACCACAATTTTCTTTACGTACGACTATTTCTAACATCTTTCTATAGAAACATTTTTCATTAAAACTGTATCACCAAACTTAACAGTATAGCCAGTTCAAGTGGAGCAGCAATTTTTCACAACTACCCATTTTCCCACATAATGTCAGTAAATTTAATATAATGGATACAATCACAGCAAAATAATCTCTGCTATTTAAAGTAAGTGAACTGAAATAAAAAAGACAACTTATTATATTTTGTGGCAAAGAAAATATGCAAGTTTTATATGTTATTTACACAACTATATATTATGCAAAACGACTTAGGATTTTTAAAGCATGGTTAATGTGCATGAAAAAATTAATATCTTTGACTTATTAACTTTCTTGTCTGCAAAATTCTAAAATAAAAATGTCAATAGTATTCAATTTATTTTAATTGTAAACTTCTGAAATTTCAAACATTACACTGTGTATTTTTCATCTAGCCTCTTTAATTATCATCTTCGTCAGTTTATGCATATATTACAATAGTTTATTTCTGTCGGTTATGCCTGTAAATTATAAAGATAATGCATGATCAATTCCACAATTAAAAAATAAAATAAACAAAACTCTTTAAATTAATACTGTTACAGGATGTTGTAGCAATGTGTGGTAAAATTCTCTGTTCCTGGTGACTCCAATCTAATTTGTTGTAGGCTATACTGAAATAACTCGCCTTTCCAATCTGAATATTACTTCAACACCTCAATAGGGATTGACTACCCCTATAAACCTATAAACACTTGTTGCTTTATTGGAACATCAAGCACCAAATCACATAGGAAAGGGGGGGGGTAGTATAATATAAAATAAATAAACAGTGAGTTGATCAATATGTAAGGGGCTACCCATCTGCCTCACACAGTTAAAACGATCTAGGAATGAAAAAAAATTGAAATTGAAGTTTACTTGATTAATATGGGCTCCCTAATAACAAGACTTCTATCTTAAGTGCCCATACAACATACACAAAACCATTAATACATCAACTTTTTTTTTGGGAAGGTGGGGGGGGGGGGTAAACTATACGCAACTCAGATGGTTAAAAACTTCATAAAATAACATTAGTACTTAAAAACACCATTCATAAATTAAAATTACTAGGGGGTACTAGAATCGATATATTGATGCATTAGTACGGCCATGTGTGTGGCGTATTTCCTTGAAATCAGGAAAATAAAATGTAAGTTTTATCAGAAAACAAGTACTAACACTATGTTAGTCTAGGCTGTAACAAAACAAATTGATAAAATTAACTACTATGACGATGAGGGTTATTGTAACAACTGAAACACGTGCGAGTAGGAAACACAAAAAAAAAAAAAAAAAAAAAAAAAAAAAAAAAAAAAAAAAAAAAAAAAAAAAAAAAAAAAAAAAAAAAAAAAAAAAAAAAAAAACAGAACATTTATAAAATACGATTTCTTTTAAACTCATTAACAAGGAATAACGAACAGTTAATTGAGAAGATTTTATAACAAAACTATCAGCTCTGATTTATCACGAGACCTACATAAACAAAGTAATATCAAACAAATATGGCCTCTTTATCTTTAGCCTTATAACATACCTTAAAAAACGAGCTGGCTCGCAGCAACAAATATCAACAAACTAATTGAAGATCTTCTCCATAAGAAAGAAAATGTCAGAAACCACACTTTTTAATTTTACCAATGTAAACTGAAGAAAGGTGAGCACTGTAAGTTACAATTAAATATGTATGTACTGCACAATGTTTTACACTGACATACTCAAATAAAGCACAATTACAAGTGCCAGTAATGGTATCACATGATGAGGAGTTAAGATGTTTTGGACACAAAAAGGCATTTGCAAACGATTTAATAAGGTGAAATAAAGTCTGATATCGAATACAGTATAGTATGTATTATGTTTAAGTAATGGGCATATATAACATATACATTAACATTTAATCAGTATCAGCAGTATCTACATTGTCTACATTACCTGATAACACATTCTCCTAAAATGTCATTGCTGGATGCGGTGCTGTAATGCCATAGTATAGTATGTATTATGTTTAAGTAATGGGCATATACAACAAATACATTAACATTTAATCAGTATCAGCAGAAGAGTAGCGTACATCTACATTGCCTACATTACCTGATAACACATTCTCCCAAAATGTCATTGCCGGATGCTGCAATGTAATGCCTAATTTATCTGAGAGTGTCTTTACATCCCTTAACTTATCTTGCTTTACTGGGTGCCCTAATGCTTGTTGTGTTGGTTGCAGTGTTGACCAATGTTTGTCCCTCTTCAACAATGTATGAGAACATATGGTTAGTGACGAATAAGTGGTACGGCAAGCCACATTATCAGCTGTTACTGTTTTACATTTCATATGGTACCTAGCTGCAACTTTCCAGTTACAAGGAAACCAATCTTTACCTAGAATGTATACACGGCCAACTTGTTAAAAAATGGTGTGATATTCTGTTGGCAATATGACTTGCTCTGTTTTGCACAACATTTTCTCCACCCTACCAAACACGCGATCTACAGGCAAATAACTATGGCCACGAACAGGAAATGTAATGTTTATAGTGAGGTTAAACACATGAGATAATGTACTAAGCATAGCTAGCATAATATAATTTTTGTTTTGTGCACTACACCCATCACAAAATAGATTTATCTCTTTTATTTGTGGGTTTAAAGTACAGAACTCAGTTAAAAAGTAATGTAGTGCACTACAAACCTGTGAACTGCCTCGCATAGCATCACTTTCCCTCAAGTGTAAAAGGCAACATCTTTTTTATTTTGTTGTCATTTTGGGCCATAGTGACAAACAATACCCAAATAATACTGCCAAAGCTGACGAGAATAGAACGCCTCGCCCAAGGCTGTGCGAGGTAATGGCTGATTTTGCATCATGTCAAATACAAAACAAGCTTTATCGTCACCTATTATAGGTTCATACATTAGTTCATAAAATCTCTTGGCACGTCTTCGATGTATGAGAAGTTCACATACTATTGTCTTGCATCTCATGTTATCCTCTTCAATCTTTGTTGGCGTTCTTCACAATAGCTACAGATGTCTGTGCGTGGTGTACCAAATCCAAGATTAAACTCGCGAGTGAATACCTTGTAGTACAAGTGATACTTGCATGTTGCAGCTTGTACGTTATCCTTGTTTACCTCCAGGAATAACTTCCACATTCCTCTTATTGACAAGTGGGACGGTAAATATTTCCGGTTTGGAGTCTGAAATGAAACAAATCCCCTATATATAATATTATGTTGCAGGGGTACACGAGTGTAAAAGTAATGCATCTCGTAACTAGAGATTCTGTAGTACATTTAATATAATGCTACTTGATTTGATAGAAAACAAGTTAACATAACCTGTAGAAACTTAAAAGAATCAAACGTAACCTATTAGAGCTTTAAGTATACTACAGAATAGCTATTTTTTCATACTAACTTATACTGTTCATTATTTATGTATATTTGTATAGAATAATGTTAAGAAAATATTAGCTTACTTTATCTCGCCCATAGTGAGCAGAACAATATTTGAAGGTGAGGATGTGTTGACGAATCAAGTCCTTGATGCCATCTATTCGAGAATTCCTGCGTTTACCACCTCTAGTTTCTCCCCTGGAAACACCATGCTTGAAGTAATATGCAGCAAGTCGTTGAACTCATTTAGCATTAACCCGCAGAGTGCTGCAGAAACTTTGAGCACACACTTTCACTTGGTTCCCCATCTTCTGCTTGAATGAAGTGGGTTACAGAAAATGCTAGATTGTGTTGATTTTGTTTCCCTCTAACTCGTTTAACTGTCTGCACTTGCAATGCATTTGTTAAAAATGAATGTTGTTCCGATTTTGTTATTCTTTCATAAAATATTTTATGAAAACGTTTACAGTCTTTGGCAGTAAGGTTATAAGACATACAACATCCATCACTACGTTTACACGACACTTTTGGCACACTACCATCACTTGCATATTTATGCTGCTTTACTTTGGTTTTAGCCCACTCAGTTGGTGCAAGTGATCTTTTCTAGCTGTTCGCCCTGAATGTGGCACAACTTCTTCAAAACTTGCCATTTTGTTTCTTATTACCACATAAATTACAAACAAATGCCTCCAATCTTACAATGCCGTGTTTATAGCCAAGCTACCACTGGAACAGGAAACAACCATAGAGTAATACGATACTATTGCTGAGAGGACACACAATGCTCTAAAACTTCACTATGTATTCCGTCGGAGAAGCACCGTGTCATTCGAGACCATGATACTTTGACCTGTGAAAGATGTTACAGATATTTTCTGCTGACTGTACTTTGAGTAAACTGAGCTGTGAGTCATGCCTCTATATAAAATAGTTTTATTTTCGTTCATAATACGTGCTTTTCGTTACATTGTATTGTAGTGTCACTCTCCGACATCTTCGGTAGGTCACGTGTTTGTTGACGTCATATAATCTGCGATATGGATGTAAGACATTTTGAGAGTAACACATGCTTTAGGGATGTAAGACATTTTGTGAGTAACACATGTTTGGATATAAGACACTTTACAAATAACCACACTTTTCACCACCCTTTTAACACAGGATATAGGACGCATTGTTACATACGAACTCATACCATGATAGAGGGCAGCATTACGTATCTTTTCATGTCATAATCTAAAAAATCACGAATTATCGATTTAAGACACTCTGGAAATAAGCTCTTCAATTCTGGCTCGAATTAAAAAAAAAACATAGGGTAGAAATTGGTGAACCAGTCTTAGTGCTTCTGAAAATTATCTGTCCTCCTTCCGAGGTTCAAACAAATGAAAACAACACGTACTTTTAGGCAATGTAACAACACAATAAAGACAGGCCATCCATTCAGGGTCGAATCTGTATCATAATCTATGAATGCTGCTTATTAACAGTTCCAAGTCTACCAATGAACATCGCCGTCCAGACCAGCGGCATGAAACTCAAATTAGTCAGTTATGTAAGGTTTTAATTTTTCGCGAGTGAGAACTTGGAGCGCTACAGTTGAAGACAAATGAGTGCTCCGTCTTTTTTTTTTTTTTTTGTTACTTCCAAGTCTGTTATCGTTGGTGATGGTGTATTCGTTTTCGTAATGGCGGTTTGTGGTTAGTTGGAAACACTTTTTTAGATGGTGCAGCACTGAAATAAGCGTCAAATCCTGAAGAAAATTAAATTTAGTCGTTTTCCAAGGGATTATAAAGAAATTTAAAGGAGTGGATAATCATTGAAGAAAGTGCTTCAATGTGGCCGAAAATGTGAATTCTCAGCAGTGAAAAAACTGTGTTTTTGTTTGGTATATTTCTCGTAGCAAGCATAAATGTTGTGGTTGTTTTTTTTTTTTTTTAAGTGGTTTGTAATGATCGTAATATATCGCTAGTTTGTTGCCAGATATAAAAGTGGCTTTCGTCGCACTGCCTCTCGTAAATATATGCAAATATACGACGTACGTATTGTAACTCACTGCTAATGTGTTTATCGGCGTACATGTGGATATTATGTTGTTGAAATGTACGGTGTTGTTTCGTAGTTCATGTGATACTGTATTTGTGAAGTAAGTTATTTATTGCTATTGGGTTGCCAAATAAATTTGCGTGTCATTCGTCGTTCAGACTTCACTATATATTTCTAAACATTATATTTTTGAGCGATAATTTGCGTGTATTCAATTATTTCTGGTTGTATTTTAAATTCACATGTAAATGTTTTGCGAGTTCATCGTCCACTGATGTGTGTGTGTAATGTACCGAAAGAAAACTTATCATTTATGTTAAAATTAGTATTTAAAATTAATATTTAAATGTTTTGCGAGTTCATCGTCCACTGAGGTGTGTGTGATATGTACCAAAAGAAGACTTATAATTTATGTAAAAAAATAATAGTCTCAAGAAAGACTTTAAACTAAAAGTATAGCCCACCCTATTGTTAAAATAAACAAAGTCCCAGCAGAATTTTGAAATTAAAAATAAAATGTACTGGTGTCCGCCCCACCCCCTGTTTTTTATTAGTTTATGGAGACGCCATGCGGAGCGCTAGTGTCGCATGGTTTTTTCGTTAGTTCCAAGAGTGACAACTTGGAGCACTAGGTGAAACTACTAGGACGAAAAAAATCATTGAGTTACTCATCTTTCCGTTAGGTGGTTGATCTGTGGTCCAGACTTCTAAAAGTGATCATAGTACCTGCATGAACTTAAAGGAAGAGCCAATGAGTTGTTATTAAAACAAATTACCAATAAAACTATACTTGAATTGCTATAAAATCATGAAGTTACTCGCGCTGGTCTGAGCCGACCTCGCCTAAACATTACAAAAGTGATCGCTGAAACCCTCATCGGTTGTTTACAACACTAAGTATCATACCGAGCTAACCTGTAAGGTCGTAAGTTGCCGCCTCTCGACTCATTCTTCGGTGCTTAACTATACTACATCCTTCCAACACCGCCAACAGCAGCAGACTACTCACTACATACAAGCGTAAAGCTCCTAAAAATACAACCAAAATTTACTTAGCTCATTCGAGGGTTTTGTTGCACTCGATCAACTCTTCTATGGTTGCGGGCTTCGGGTTGCGCAAGAAGGACCTGAAGGCTGGTTGCATCATTTCTAGGATGACTGGAATGCTGGCTTCTTCTTGGCTGTTTGGGTGCACTCTGTCATTCATCTGGGCTTTGCATCGGATGAAGGTCTCTGCATCTTCTCCTGGCTTCTGGGGAACACTGTATAGGTCTCTCGTGAATCTTTTGATTACCTCAGCTCCGGAAATTTCTGTAGTGAGAGTGTCTCGGAACTAGATCCATGAACTTACGTACTCGCCGTAGAGGTCCCACCAGGCTGCGGCGTCGCCTTTGAGCTGAGGATGCACATACTGCACCCAGTGTTTTTATGGCATGCAGCTCGTCTTCAGTTCTTAACATTCTCTGAGCAAGGCGTCAGGGCTTTCATAGGGTTTTCCAGTGAATTGAGGCAGCATTGGTGGCCCCATACTTCTCTTGTCTGTGTGCGAACTGGCTCTCGGGCTTCTGAATACATGGGCTTCTTCGGCGGCGGCGATCTTGCAGACATTGCACCGAAATGATAACCCTTGGAAGTCAAGTGGCTCGTCGATCCAACCAAGGCACGCTCAGTGGTAGATAGGGGACATGTGATGCACTGCACTTGGTAAGCTCCGATGCCCTGGCATTGCGGATGCGCGCACTGTTTTGTCTGGCGCGGCATGCAACGCATCTGTACTCGAGACCATCCATGTGCTTGGAGGTGTCCTCCCATCCGAGACACAAGTGGTGATACTCCATCCCGCAGTAGGCGTACATGACTCGGTGGATTCTCTCTTGGGGAAAGGGGGCAGTCCTTGACAGCGCAAGGCTGGGAGGGCGTTTCGGTGGGTTCTGCATCGGAGTCCATGTTGCAGCTGGGACGTCTTGGACGCCACAGAGTTTAAAGCTGACTCCGAACTTTGTGGGTTGGTACCTTCTCAGGGATGAGTGTGTAAGGTTTGGCCGTTCTTTACTCTTGTCGATCTTCGTGCCCCACATTGGGCGCCACAGAAAAACTTCTTGCCACACTTCCCCTATGATGGTTATATGAGTGAGGGTGGTCCACAGGTGAGGCAAGGCAGTCCTGGCTGGCTTGAAGTGGACTGCGAACGACTAGTGCTCCCAGGGAGAGTGGTGTCCCTGGGTAGGGCCAACGCTAGATGCCCCCATGTGAGCAGAGGAAGGGGGTTTCAGATTTCTTTACTTGAAGGGAAGTTAAGTGTCCACTCACATTTGTTAAATAAAGTTGTTTGGGCAGTTGCTTCTTTCGTTCAGAAATGGGAGCAGCCCGCTTGGGCATCTGGAGATATTCAGCGATGATCTCTTGGATGCGCCGATGCAGGAATACTGGTCGTGGTGGAGTCTTTGTAGGACTCAGCAACGGTAGTTGATTACGTTGAACCTCTTTCAATATTTTGCTTAGTCGCACTTGCTTGCGAGCTCGGGCCTTAGGGGCCGCTAGTTGCCGATACTGGGCACTAAGTTCGGGCAGTGTAGGCATGGGGCCTGGTAACCTTGAAAGTTCCGAGATTAGACAGGTTAGATAAGGTATTTGTTGGGCGACGAGGAGGCACCGTGCATTAGCAGCCTGCTGAGGGGGGGGGGGGGCTCTCCAAATTATGAACTTCTTCCGGGAAGATATCCATATCTAGCTCAGACATTTAAGTTAAAAAAATAATGAGGAGTCAATAGTGTTTGTTTCGCTGGTATATTGAATATTTAGGTTTTACATGAGTTCACAATAGCACTACAATTTCTTCTCTGGTCACAAAATTACAACTCTGATTAACATAACACTGGCACTCTGCCATGTGAATTCACTCTTCGCGGGAGCCTCTGATTGTTTAACTTCCACTTTCCAGTGGATACTGTGGGCGCGCCTCGTGGCGGCCGATAGCAACAGCGCAAGTAGGTGCGTTCCCAAAGTTACTCGCACGCTAGTGTGTTCGACTCGCTACGTCGTTCCTAGACACTCGGGAGGTTGAGCAGGTGTGGGTAAGATGGCTCAGGTGGCAGGTTACCGCCACAGTCCCGGATAGGTGGTTAATTAATGGTAGGAGGGCTCAGGTGACAGGCTACCGCCACAACCCGTAAGGTAAGGGGAGAGTGCCTAGAGAACTCGGTAGGAGCCGAGCCCTAGGAATAGGTAACTGATCTTAAGCTGGCGAGAGGAGCCTTTTATACCCGTCTGAGGGAGTGGAAGTCCCGTTAGGCGGGTGGTTTCAAAATGGCCACTGTACCTGTCTGCTTTGCAGGGTTTCCAACACAAAAGAAAACATAGTTTAGCTCGCCTCGTAAACAAAACACACTCACTAATATTATTTTATTATGTGTTGCCATTAAACTTATTTAAAACAATTATAATACATTTTTGGCCTATTAAATAACATTATTGGTAACAGGTACCTTCTCATGCATAATTTGCTCATACTTCACAAAAGTCAGTGCACTTCGTTTCTGCATTATTGCCGCGATGGTAAATTAATAAATATTACGTGATAAAATTCTAAAAGGTGAGTCCGTTTCACACAAATTATCACAGTAAAAATTATAATTGACTACAATATGTGCAAATAGCGTAATAAAATGTTCATAACTCAAAATCGGCACCACATGGTTATGTTAGGCCTAACCTACAAATAACAAACATACAGTAACCTAGAAGGAAAGCGAGCTTTAGCATGGATATATATAAGGACGCAGTGGCGATGCGTCAGGTTTACCCTTGCCTTCATGTCAGTGCAATACGTAACATATTGTTGGTTTAGACACTAGTCTGTTGTTCAAAATTCAGCAACCAATATCAGTGAAGTATACTCTCAAGTAGCAATAGGCAAGTGGCAGGTGATTATTATGAACATATCTATGACTTTTGATTCCATGCTGTCACGCATCAGCTGTAATTGTAGTGAAGTCCCTGTAGTGTACTGATAATTTTTTGTGAATAATGTGATGTCGCATGGGTGTAAAACTAGTAATTACTTGGCTATGAAATTATTAACATCTTGTTTGATACAATTTCCTTTCTAACTTATGGTCGCATACTGTTACTCATATTATACAAGATATTGTCTTTAGGATGGTTATAAAAGACTGATACACACTTCGGGGAATATACCCTATATCTGAAAGTAAGGTATATTCTTTAATAATTGCGATTTATTATCTTCTGTAATGTGTAAAGGAGGAAATCAACTTTACGGTTATCAAAATTGACTTGAGTGTTTTGTTTATGCAAAATAAAATATATATTGAAAACTACTTAAATGATATTCTTAAACTCGTTTACACTAACAGGATCTTCAACCTGTAAAAAAACCAACCTTAAAACTTTTACATAACAACAGCTCCCTCTTGTTGCTTAGAACTAGTTCGTTGAGTATTGTAGCGTAGCGTATGATGTATTTTTTAATAACAGGCCCTCATAAATAAAAAGAAATATTGCTACAAATATATATATCATGCTTAGTTCACAAATGAATAAAAATGAGCTCAAAGAGATCTGTGACAAGCGTACAATATCTATTATGTAGACAAGACTGCTGTTTTCTGCCATCATTATTTTGAGTGTGCAAGTCTTCGGAATAGTTTCTACGTAGACTGAAGTTATACTGAACATTATATCAGTATGCAGTGAAAACTTATATTTTTAGTATTAAAATAGTTCACGACATATTGCATAAATGAAATAATGTTCAAAATAAATTTTCACAGTCAATTTTAATAACTACAAATCCTATAAGTTGCATTACAAAAATGTACCTAAATTTATTCCTATTAAGAAAACCAAAATTATATATTTGCAATGTGACGATTAAATTATCCTTTGCATCTGTAAGTCTAAACATTACAAAAGTACAAATACTACATAATTTCGTAGTTAAATGGGCCTGAATTTTAAAATTTAAGAAGTTATAATTTTAAACACAAGCTGTTTGAGTGGTTATTCAACCAAATTAAATCCGAGATATTTGGATCATGAAAATGGAACTAATGTCATGCTTTTATTTTGCAAGGAGAAAGAAACCGACCGCTTTGATTTCGCAAGGGTTTAGTGGTACAAAGAATGCTGTTTTAATAAAATGAAGATTGCAGTACACATAACTTAGATATGTTTGTGTTTTATAGATTTCAGTATTCATTTGATGTTTAAGAGTATGTTAATATACATGGTTCTGATTCAGAACTAGATGATGTTGCATCTTCAAATCAGAAGGTCTTAATAACTTTGCCGATATTTAAAATGTTATTCAAACATACACCATATATTTTAAGCGAATTCTAATTTGAATGCTCGGTGCAGCAGGCTCTTAAATATAAGAAATGTTATTTCAAAATGTTTTTAACAAGGACTGTGTTCATTTAAAGCTACGGTTGGAATTCCTTTAATATATTTATAACTACAATCATTGATTCATTCATTATGCTAAGTTATCCAGATTCACTTTCTCGTTTTTGTAGAGATGTTGAACACCCTTAGGACACGTCCATGCCGAGATGGTCACACAACACACATCACACATACCTTCACACAGCACACACCGCCCATGAAACGGGGCATACATACCGCACAGCGCGCACAAGAATCAAGGCGAGCATGAGGCCATCACCCAGGGCTGTCATCAGTCTGTAATATGTGCTACTAGAGACGGGTAGTTATGTTTCAAAACATCCCATGACTGTTTACCGAAGACAATGATTCAGTGGGATAATAGCGACAGCACTTTAGACATGTCGAGTGCGACGAAATATGTATTGAGCACTATCCCTCACAGAAAGTACAGTACACATCCCGTAAACTGTAAGAGACAAGGGTTAGGAGAATTTCACCATTTGTATGAAGAACTTAAACATGACCATGATAGGTTTCATGGCTATTTACGGATGTCTCCTGACACGTTTAACTACATCCTGAATGAAATGATGCCACATCTTGAACCAAGAAGATACAACTACCATGTGAACCCTATTACAGAAGAGGAAATGCTTGTTGTTACACTTATGTAAGGAATAAATGTATATATATGACATTAGAAAGGTTTATTACAATTATGAACTGTAACAAACATTTGTTCAGATGTACAGTAAGTTTCTACATCTCTCTGACATAAGTAACATAATGCAATTCAATCTAACATTTTTAAACAATATGAACATGTTTACTCTGAATGCTGTGTATATGTTCCATATGGTATGGATGGTGAGTGTGCATGAGGTGGGATCGTGTTGGTAACATTAACAGGAATGTAGTGCAATTGTGAATACTGAAGGGAAGTAGGCTCCATCAATGTAGAACACTGTGGGGCAGGAGATGTATATTGGACATAAGGATCCGGTTACACTGATATTAGGAGTGGTTATGGGGCCAGCTCCGTGATAAACATGATATGTTGAAAATTATTTTGTGTAGAAGAGCTTTTGAGTTTCCATGCGGAAAATAAATTTCTTTTTGGCATCTAACTTTTTTACGCGAGGCAAAAGTGAATTAAAGAAACTGACATCCTCATCATTGAGAGTTAGTGTAGGTTGACGTTGACAAGACATTTGAAATTGAAGTTTCTGATTCTCCAGAGCCATCAGCGATTGTCCAAGAGCAACTTGGGGTTAATGGATGACTCTTGAGTAGAATTTGGGTGAACAGTCAGTAACTGAAGCAGTACCTACACTTATCAAATAGTCACTTATACACGATTCAAGGTCATCCTTGTCGTTTCTTGTGGTAACCTCTTCAACCTGTGATTGATGTAAATTCGTGGAAATTGGTCGAGGCTCAAATTGGTCTCTGATGAAAGACATGCTTTCAAAATAAGGACACGTAATAGTCTCGATGGTACCATTACCAGACTTAGATTTATGTAGCTTCCTGCCATATTCTTGTCGTAGGGATTTCCATATGCCCTTCGCAATGTCGCCTGAAAAACAATCGTATGTGACAGAAGGATTGTTTCGCTTGTGTATTTTACAGAACATCCTATGCATATTCACCAATGTTGTGCATATAAACATCTTTTTTTGTTAGGTGACGATGGTTCTCAATTAGATGTTATAGCCGACTATAATCTTTCTAGTTTTACATTAAATGTGAATGACACATAAAGGCACAGTGGTATAACAGGCGAATAAAGGTGGTCATGGTTTGTTTCCCGGCAAAGGCACTTGTATTGTCACTTTTGGGAATCGTGCAAGCAAAATGCAGTTGGTCTGCAGGTTTTCTTGGGGATCTCCCCTTCATTCTTGGGGCTGCTCCATGTTCACCTCGTTTCATCCCTCATCATCGCTCAAGACCTACTATCAGACATAAACTATTTACACATAGATGTGTATTTTAGTGTCCGATAAGCAGTATATGTTATTTGTTTTTGCAGGTACCTAGCCACTGGAACAAGTTTCAGGAGTTTTTTATATTCATTCCATGTGGGAGTCACAACTGTTTCTACATTCATCAGGGACATCTGCCAGTGTCTTTGATGGTTTCCACACAGATTCATATGAAGGCACCAAATTCTGAATACTTCAGAAGAGTAACGGAAAGATTTAAAAGTGTTTGGCAATTTCCGAACTGCATAGGTTCCCTGGACGGGAAGCATGTGCGTATAAAGTGTCCACCTCTGTCAGGATCCATGTATTATAATTACAAACTGTTCTTTTCAATTGTATTGCAAGCATTCGGTGACGATCATTACAGATTGATGTGTAGATATTGGGGGTTATGGAAAGCAAAGCGATGGAGGGATATTTTAATTTTAGTGTAGGCAAATTAGGTTAGGAGATGGAAATAATTGTTAGAAAGCTGTTTTCTTCTGAAACAATTTATTTAGGTCCTCCTGAACTTACCCAGAAAAAATCCCAAAAAAATCCTGCATCGAGAACACCCCTAAACTTAAAAAAAATTGGCCGCCATGTTGAATTTTTATAAGGACAGTCACAACTCAGAAATGGAAAGTCACAGAGGCGCGTGGTTGGCGCCAAACTTTTTTTTGTAGAAGAACTCAGTATTGCAATTAAAAGTCTAAAATAAATAACTTGTATAATGTTATTTTACAAGTTATTGTATAAAAACATTAAAAATTACATTTTATACTAAAAAAATGTATAAGTATTTTGAAAACATATCAATTATTGGAATTCATTTTAAAATTTAACTTTCATTAAATAGGAGTTTTAAATATGTCTGACAATGTTTCATATGAATATAAAATCAATAAATTAAGGGTACTATCCACTTAAACTCGTCTTCGTTTTACACCATCTTCTGTGGTGGAGGCATTGCTACGTTTGACTTCGAAATGATCCTCGGTATTGCAGTTGCCTTCGAAATCGTCTTCATCCTCCGAATCCGGAATATTTCGATTGAAGCAGGATTCTCCCGTACATCCGCTGCACATTGTGGTGCATGTCAGTCCGCTTCGCTTCCACTCACAATTTCGGAAGCAGTCTCCTTTGCACCCACAACGTATGAGATGTAGCAGATTGTCTGGTGCGGGAGGTAAAGTGGTTGTGACAGGCTTGTAGTGTCCTCCTTCGATGGTCTAGCCCCAATCTTTAGCAGGAAATATATTTCCTTTCCATGTCTGGACTTGGTGATATACCCTCATACTATGCTGGCGGGCGGAATCTGAAGTAGGAGGAAGGCTCTCAAGATTTAAGACATAGTTTGGACATATTTCTTGTATCTGGTTTTGTCTAGTCCATCTGAACGTTCGCCTCCATATAAATGAACGACGAATTTCTCTCCTGCAGCAGCAACACAATCCTGAGTTGCGTTTGGGTTGTTGAATATATCCACTATTTTCTGCAGCTCACTGTAATTTTGTAGCTTGTTGAAGCCTGAAATTGGACCTCTATTGTACAAAGCAGAGGTGGTGTCGCATCCCATGAAAGCATGTAAGAAAAGTGTTTCGTCATGTTACCAAGGCCTTTGTGTAATTCTTTGCTGCAGTAAACTTTTCTATCTATGGTGGAATTACCTGAAACTAACATGTACACGGCACATTCGGGTTGTGTCAAGGCAGCAGCGAGTACAAGTAGATCCAGTCCGTGCCAACTATAACAGCTGATTGTCCTGATTCTGCTTGTTTTTGCTGTTTCAACAACCAATACATCCGCATCGCCAAGGGCCTGGTAAACTGAGAACTTAGCTCTCTTCAGTTCGGTGCTAAGGAGTTTCAAATAACTTTGCTTATTGTCAGCGTTAGACAAGAATTTATCTTGTGCAATTGTCACGGTGTTGCGTGGAGTAACATCAACCTTTGCAGCTGATTTTCCTACAGCTCGGCGCATATGTACTGCGTCCTTAGTACTTGGTTCATATCCATCGAATACTACGATGACATTTCTTTATTTCTTCCATAATTTCGGTTGATGTAATCAATGTAGGCATTACACACCTCACCATATGTTGCTGGGTGGGGCCAATGTACTCTGTGTAAAAGATCTCCACCATCGAGAACATAGATTGGGTTGTCAGGCTATTGATTGCTAATCTTGCATATCTTGTCGATTACTTGAATAATATTTGATTTTGTTCCAAGACGAAGACCAATATCGTCGAACAAAGACCGTGGGTATGGTGCCAATTCGTACTGTAGATACTTTTCAAGGTCGTCTGCACTCCTTACAACACACACGATGCGGTGAAACAGTTGGTTAGGGTTGATAACTACAGGATTCTTATCAATTTTTATGGCCTTTACCATAGCTGCCAGTGTGAACACTTGCGTCTTCCTTTTCAAAGTCACCTTTAGTCACCTTTGAAAAAGGTATTCCCACGACTCCTCTGACAGCATTTTCGCCTAGCTCCTCGGCTGAGTCACAATTTACTCTATCATCGGCAACGATTCCCGAAGACAGGGAAACTAGCTCTTCGAATTTGTTGAAGGGCGATTGTTGATTCAGCAAAACTACAAATTTCTTCAAATCACTGGTATCTCGTACCTGCCACGATCTCGATAAAGAAATGTGCTGGTCGGAGGATTCACCTGTGACTCCAGCGAAAGTTTCCACTGCTTCTGTCACGTGGAGACTTCCGGGCATGGTGGAAATCCAGCGTGCTACGACGCTATCAGACATATTTCGGCCTTGCGTCAAGTCACCACTTACCCTCATAGATCGCATTAAGACCTGCTCTATGGTCATGTCTGTCCAAACGCCGCACCAAAACTTATCCGATCTATGAACTGTAAAATAACCCTGACTGACGAAATGTTGATACTCTTGGTCATATAAAGTAGTTTTCAATTTCAACATATTCTGGAGATAGAGGTGGGCTGGGCTGATTTAGCGTAATGAATATGGCCAGCTGCATGGAGGTGTGGTAACATACATTGGACAGAGATGATGTGAAGGTTCCAGTCAACTGTTCTTTCTGCTTTCACAAAGTCATGCAGTATAGAAACTTGCGTGAAGTACTGCAGCCACAATTTTGCTGTACGGCTTCTTTCCTCTAGTGTTTGTATTGCGCTGAATATAGCACTCAGTAAAGGTTCGATCTTAGCTTCTATAGATAATTGTCTGGAAGACAAATGTGATAATTCATTGTAAATTCCCCTGAGAGTTTGTCAGAACTGAACAAAAATCCTTCTTCACAACACTCTAAAATCAAATGAGCGATAGCAGCTTGAGACAGTGAATGAGCTCGTAATGCGCTTGCATAAGCGTGCCCGTTAGCCATGTGAGCAACAGTGTTCTTGGCAAATACCTCACCCCACATTTCTTCTATACCACTGCCACCCATTATTTTTCCCACTGCACCCATGTAACTCATAAGAAGATGAAATCCGCCTAACCTCACAATTACCTTGGACAGCTCATCATTTTTGTCCACTGCAGAGACTATATCCATGGCTTTGACGAAAAGGGGTTGATCAAACGTCACAATGCATCTTTGTTGAAGTTTCTTGCATTCTGCAACTGCAGAACGAAGACATGTGTTAATTGAGGTAGGGTTAGAAGGTTGAAGATTGACGAAGGGCAAAGGTATCACTGCTGACTTTTCGTAAGGTCTTTTTACTGTGGTGATCTCCATACCATCACACCATCCAATATGAGGTTATTCAGCTGACTTGGGACCAGCCATCGAAATCCAGTGGTATGTGATCCCGAGTTTGGCATTTATCGGGCATAATTTCAGGGCTAGAACATCTTCCATTACCAGGCGATCCGTTCCATGGTTCTTGGGTCGATCGTAACTAACTATTGGGATGAAACCAAACTTTCCAACAACATTTGCCATTGGCATAACTTTTGGTCGTGGAACAGGAGAACTCACCTGAACAGCTGAAGATGGTGTCACACACTGCACCCCTCCCATCACGTGAAAAGTTCCATACCCTTCCACAGTTCGAGTGTTGTGGTCTGCATTGTCGAACACAAATTGCACAAAGCCATTTTACCGAACTTGACTTGAAGTGTTTACTGTTATGGATGTTTCGTACTTACAGATCTCGCTATAGGAAACTGAACAGCCTAAATTATGGAGAAGGTTAATGAGATGTCTTGATCGGAAACGCCTGTGAAGAAACACTCCAATCCCTACCTGCAGAGCTGATACAAATGAATGTGAACGCACTGAAGAAATGATAGTATACGCTACACTTTATACCTTCTGTTTGCAAGGCGAACCTTTTACTGGTTTCATTAAACCAGAAAGCAAATGAGTGAGCTTTTCACCTACTTGATTTTCTCCCCCTTTCGATATTTCTTCATAGGTAGGATATTTCGAGCAATCATAAACTTCAGATCTTATTTCTTCTTGGAGGATGGTGATAGCAGCATCTATAATCCTCTTCTTTTCTTCCACATCATTGTTTTTTCTGCTAGTGTACCAATTGTCAGTTAAAATTCTTGAAGCAACGGGTCTGAAAGAAACAACAGTCCCGATGCCTTTCATGCTGGGAGAAATGACAACTGTATTGCCATAGTGTCCTGACAACAGTTCCTGCAGATGCTTTTTACTGTATAACTTGTCACTCTACGAACTGAATTTTAATAGCATCTCCATGAGTTCAGACAGCAGGTACTGGTAGCCCAGGAATTTTACGTTTTTACCTCGAAAAATATAAGGTAAATCTGAAAATTTTGTCATTGATACTAGACACCTTGCTGAACAACATACCGAAATTCCCCTATATTCCCATGTCGGCATCATATTTTTTTCGTGCAAGAATGTCCTAAGTCACCCTAAATGACACAAGGACGCAAATGTGCCTCCAACAAATATTTGCATCAACTGACATCCACCGGGATCGATTCAAATTAACCACTGGACTACGTCAAAGTTATATATACACAGACACAGCAATAAAATATACTAGAAGTATAAAAACAAATTGATCGAACTTTAACAATTCACCAAACATTATGGAATTCATGCAAAAAACTATCCATTGGAAAAAAAGTATGGCGAATAACAATAAATAAGCTAAACAAAAGCAATTCCTTAAGATTTGAGCTTTTAAACAGTGTACCTCACACCGCTCTGGGACAAACGGTTACCGAGATACGTTTGCTCAAGTACAAGCGCGCGCCAGCAGGTATGACTGGGACGGAAGGTGGTATGACATTCTCAGCTGTCAATTTTCTCCTTTGGTGCTTCTAACGACTTCAAATTAATTATTAGCATCACAAAAATCTCAAATATCGAGGGACAGTAAGACAGAAACATAGATTTTGTTCATATACCTCTACTAACTACATATTATCTGGGTCATCATTGATGTCTTCAGCTACATTCCAACAACTTCTACCTCTACAGCGTGTGCAAAACATAGAGCACGGAAGGCCAGCGATGCGGCAGGAGCACTTCGATCCACACTCAGATCTACATGCACATGATATGAGATGTAGAAGTTCATCGGGAGCTAGTGGCAAGTCACTGGTTATCGGATGAAGTGTTTGTTGAACCCACGCCATCCCCAATTGTTTGGTGTTAAAGTATTACCCAGCCAATCCTGAACCTGTAATGAAGGGTCAAAATATAATACGTTTATAAGGTTTGCCAATAAAATGTGCTGTACACACAGATCCATATAACGTGAGTTGTCGTACCTGCAAATAAGTCCTGCGCGAGTGTTGCACGGCCGCGGCACTTGTTGGAGGAAGGTTCGCCAGCTCAAAGCTAGCAGTCACAGGTTTTCGGGCCACATTTCGAGCATACAGATGTCCACGAAGTTCATTCAGGATGGAGAATATCTCTGTAGTGTACATGTGGATAATAAATTCCTCGCCAGCAGCAGTGATTTCTTCTGCAGTAGCAGATGGATTGTTAAATATGGAAGCAATGTTCTGGATGTGTATATTTAGTTTCAAAAGCTTCCAAGCACTCTTCTTACCTTTACGGAAAATGGCGGATGTGGTGTCTCAGCCAGTGACAGCATGAGCAAATAATAAACAATTCTTGCTGTCTCCGAGTTGTTTTTGAATTTCACAAATGTTAAAAAATTTACCTGTCCTAGTGTTATTTCCAGGGCTGTGAACACTGATGCATGTGTTTTCTTTAGCTCTTACAATCAGCATAACGATGATGTCAGTATCATTAGCTATGACGAAAACTGGTTTTTCACAGACATAATTTTCCATGGCAGTTTCCACAATCAACGTGTCTGCATCTGCAGGTGCCTGAAGAACAGTGAGTCCTGCTTGTTTAAAGCTCTCCGAGAGCAAGCTGATGAGTTCTAATTTGTTGTGTGTGTTATTGAGGAAAACCTTTTGTGAAGTTGTGACAGTTGTATTCTTATCAAATTCAAAGTTTCTTGAGCACCAGTGTGATGCACGGCGCTTCCTTTCTTCTCCTTTGGTTGTAAGACTGTCTCCATACCCATCGAACACTATAATAGCTCTAGACGAATAATGTTTCACAACAAACTGTAGGTAAGAATGAATGACTTCACCATATGTTTGTGGGTGGTCCCAGACAAATTCATGTAGAAGATAGCCACCGTCAATGATTATCGTGGCTGCTTCATTTATTCCGTCTATGCACTCGTGAGAAGATAAGATCTGCATCAGCGAAGCCTTGGCTGTCTTTCGCATTAATACCTCATCAAACAAAGAGGGTGGTCTTGGTGCAAGTTCATACTTCAGATACTCCATCAAATCACCACCTTGGTGGTGGATGGCCCATCCAATACGCATAAACAACTGTTGAGGACAAACGGGAACAATTTCATCCCATATGGTAATACTTCGGCTCATAGCTGCTAATGTATTCACCCTACTCTTTCTTGACAACTTGACATTGCCGAAGTTCTTACCTACCATACTCTTCATAGCCACAACACCAACAGACACAGAACAGTCACAGTTGATGTTGTCATCCCCGACAACACCAGAATCAATGGAACGGAGACAGTCAATTTCGCACCAAGGAGAATGTGTGTCCAGCCATAAGCGAAACGCTAAGGCATCCCGCGCATCTGCTGCACGCATAGATTATCGTAGTTCCAACATGTTGCTCTGATGTACTACATGATACTCCAGTCAAATTTTCCATTGATCTACACAGGCTAAGACAGGCAGTGTATGAGAAAATGAAATGTGCTAGAGCCCTGTCTGACATCCCTCTTCCATGAACGAGCCCACCTTGCACCTTCATTTGACGCACGAGGTCTTGTTCGATGGCCATGTCAGTCCATACACCACTCCACATATTATGACTGTGCCGAATAGTGAAGAACCCATATTCTGTGAACTTCTGCAGTTCTTTTGCTGGCATTTTAGAGTCCCCCCGGACCACCCCACCATTTTAGTGGGGAATCGGTGTACCTTTCAACCCCCCTTCCAAACACAAATCCTGGCTACGCCACTCAGTACATTAGTAATTAATAATCACCAATTGTTGAACATAATACCACGGGGATTTAAGACATATGAAACACTTTAGTAAAATGTTTCTTTGCAAAACATAAGTTTGTTTAAATATGTCAAATCAAATATCTGAATTATTAAAACTGATAATATCTAATTATATTATACGTCATAATTAACTTAAACATACAAATAAATAGTAATTATGGAGAAATAACAATTAGTAAATCGTAATGTTCAATATCTAACCTGTAAAATAATATTCACATAAGAGCATCAAAAAGATTTTTTACAACATTGTTGAAGAAAAACATACTTACCTACAGTCCGAATGTACTCGGATAGGAGTTTTGTACTTCTCAGCATCTTTAAATTTTTCTGTTAAACCATCACAGCGCTTTTCACTTGCGGTAATTAGACCTTTCACGTCCCGAGTCACAAACACAACATTGCCTTCATTTAATGATTTCTTACAATGGAAACATGTTTCATCCATTATATTACCATTAGACCTACAACATTAGTCAATACGCGAATAACTCACCCTGTTGCATTAAGTTCAAACACACAACTGTAGTTAGTAGGGAAAACAAAAAACGTACTCAACATGTACATCCATCTACTGACCGAAGTACGAAACTATATAGTAAGGTACGGCCTGCAACCTAGGGGGTACCTTCGGAACCGAAACGAATCTACACTAGGTGGTGCGCGCTTGTACTTGAGCAACCGTATCTCGGTAACCGTTTGTCCCAGAGCGGTGTGAGATACACTGTTTAAAGGCTCAAATCTTAAGGAATTGCTTTTGTTTAGCTTATTTTTTGTTATTCGCCATACTTTTTTTTCCAATGGATAGTTTTTTGCATGAATTCCATGATGTTTGGTGAATTGTTAAAGTTCAATAAATTTTTTTTTATATTTCCAGTATATTTTATTGCTGTGTCTGTGTATATATAACTTTGACATAGTCCAGTGGTTAATTTGAATCGATCCCGGTGGATGTCAGTTGATGCAAATATTTGTTGGAGGCACATTTGCGTCCTTGTGTCATTTAGGGTGACTTAGGACATTCTTGCAACGAAAAAAATATGACGCCGACATGGGAATATAGGGGAATTTCGGTATGTTGTTCAGCAAGGTGTCTAGTATCAATGACAAAATTTTCAGATTTACCTTATTTTTTTCGAACTTTCTTTAAATATTCACCTAAAACTCCTGGACTATGGCAGTCATCGTTGTCATCCAGGAAGTTGCATAATTTATTGAAAGCCTCTAACTTTGGCTGGTCAACAGGTCTTCCGACCACATTTTCAGATGGCTCGCCTGGCATACTTGGACCAACAATTGAAAATCGTGCATCACAGTTTTTATGATATTGCGCATCGGCAGCAATCAGGTCACATTCACTATTAATGCGATTTAGAACTATTTCTCCCCACTTGTCACATCTCTTTGCACATGTACTCCGAATGCTTTCTATTTTTAGGACATATTCCATTTGGCATATTTTTGGATGACGATCTGGGTGCTTTTTGTAAGCTTCTTTATCAGCTATCTCCCCGCAGTAAAGACAGCACGTTTTAAAGTCGAAAGGCTGTAGGTCACTTCTGAGGAGGGGTTTTGATGTACTTGTACTTTCAGGTAGGCACACTGGAACCCTTCCGTGTCTAGTATAAGTTTTTCTGCACTGTACATGCACTCGCACATTACTAATGCCCTCAAGTTTTTGCCCAATCTCATCTCTTCTCTGAATACTGATATTTCTCAAAGTCTGTAAACCTCTCGTCACATTGACACTGTTGATGTCCTCCATACCACCTTCTCCGCAGAAAATGCACTTCTCCTCCATATTTTATCCAGATTAACAACAACCACTTACAACAACAACAACAACAACACCTGTAACAAAAAAAAATTGTGTTTACATACATCCAAGCAAAATCAGATAGTCTAAACTCAAAATAGTACAAAATCTATGCTAAGCATGTAAAAACCCTGTGCAAATACATAGTACCAATTAAGTACTGTATATAGTTAATCAGTAGTAACCCCATATTTTATGTTTGTATTACATGCATAATCAGCCAGTTTTATTTGAAGCATAATCGTGGCAATGCCGAATTTTTCGAAATATTCATAGTATTTTTTCGAATTTATTATTGATTTAATTAATGTTTAACCACAAACTTAATCTTTCTATTCATATACATGTCTTAATCAACTGTACTATACAAATCGTGAATTTCAGTACGAACATCTCTCTATCATTGTACATTGCTGAGTTATACAGTTTTGGGAAAGAATCCAGCATGGCGACCATTTTTACACATTTTTAGAGACATGCAAAATTCGCGTTATTATTTGGTAGCAGACTAAACTTCACTTTCCTATACATAACAGAGCATAATCTGCTATTCAATTGGTCACAAACTTTTATGTGTTGTCGTTTACGTATGTTACGTCTTTACAGAGATTGGCCTCTCTACCGTGTAAGCATTCTTCACGACAATATCGGCCAGCGCGAGACGTCGAACGAGCCTATAGTCACTTGGAGTCTAGTCAGCTGTCAGAAAATAACGCGAATTTTGCATGTCTCTACACATTTTAAGGGTGTTCCCCATGCAGGATTTTTTGGGATTTTCTGGGAGAGCTACAGGAGAACCCAAGGAACATATTCCAAAAGAAATTAGCTTTCTAATAATTATTTCCTTCTCCAGTCAAATTTTTGCTTAATTTGCCTACATTATTTAGATCCTCGCAACCAGGCAAATGATTAGGAATGGGAAACCTCGACATACTTCCCGACATCTGTTTACCTTCCACAGATATTTTGGCCCCGTTTGTTTTCATTGCAGATGAGGCTTACTCATTACAGCAAAAATTAATGAAACCTTATGTGGATACCTCGTTGCAACCCGATGAGGAACATTTCAATAAACGACTATCCCATGTTCGAATAACAGTTGAGTGTGCATTTGGCTTAATGTTCTCCAAGTGGCGAGTACTTAGTGGGTGTATAGAAACAAGAGAGGAGTTTGCTGACGACATCATAAAAGCAATATGCATCTTACACAATGTTGTCATTGATAAAGAAGTGTTTGCTGCTCAAACTTGCAACACACAATAATTATTCCCAATCGTGCGAACAACCCCTCATCAAGACGAGAAAGAGATGTGAGGGACATATTCAAAACCTATTTCGCCTCATAGTAGAGTGTAGGGGAGACTGGGGCACCATGAGCCACAAAAATTGTGACTCTCATATTTATGTTTATATACATAATTATTGAGTCACTATGGCAGATAAGCTTAAAGAATTATGTATATTTAAAGATCTACTAATTATAGTTGATAAATACTCTTCGGTATTTGTTAAAAAAAAAAAAATAGAAATGTAATTATTTTGAACTGACCCATAGTGCCCCATGTGCGGGGAACTATGGGCCAGTCACAGGGGCACACACATAAAAAATTGGTTCGTGTGTAGAAATGAATGAGTGCTTTGTTGAAGATTCTAACTATTTTCAAGCTCTTAAAATATTCCATATGAATATGGAAAAACTAATAACTGCACACAATACACTACATTGATTAATAAACATAGTATAACTTAATAGGAATTATGAAACCTCATAGAATCATAATCAATCTTTCTAGCACATATTGAATGAATAAAATGCTACAGAGAATTTGACAAAGGATCTTTGTCGGTCAGTCTTTTTATCACGTGCTTCAGGACGTGGCAGGACAAACAAGATATCGGAATGGCCGACTGTTGGAATATCATCTTCTTGTGGAAAAATAAACCTTTCATGTGTTTTCTTTGAACTTCTCATAAATTTTACTTCATAGTCTTTTCCCTCATTTGATTCATTAATGACTCTCAAAACATATCCAACGTAGTGCATCTTGCTTTTTTTGTCCCTAAACTCGACCAGAACTTACCTTCTCGTGGCTCTGCATCACATGGCAGAAACGAATCTTGAGTTAGAATTTGGGACTCCACACCATTGTCACTGTCTTCAGATCTGATTGCTCTCTCTTCAAATTCCGAGGAATCGTTCTCGTTAACAAAAAGACGTCGCTTTACTACTGTTGCTCTTCTTTTCTTTGTCTTCTTTTCCTTTTCCTCCTGTTTTCTTTTCTCTAACAGGATCTCTCTCTGTGGCGTAGCAGTCAAAATTTTGTTGCTGCCCAACTGTCTGCATTTCCTAATGCCTGTTCGAAGTTCTGCTTTTGGATAGCCTCTAATTTCTGTAGGACTTCTGAAATGTCTTGGAGCACTATTAGCTGCAACTTCATCCATCACTAAGGGTGGCAGCGTGCATGGGGAGTCACTGTTTGTCGCAGGTTGCACCACTCGTGGACGAGTGTGTGATGGACCTGGAATGTTGTTTGTTTCCTTTGGTGTTGCTTGTGGCAACATTTGTGATGGACCTGGAATGTTGTTTGTTTCCTTTGGTGTTGCTTGTGGCAACATTTGTGATGGACCTGGAATGTTGTCAGTTTCCCTTGGTGTCGAACCTGATGGCATAGGCCGTTCTGATACTGAACTAGAAAGGAAGTCATCCTCGCTGAAAACATGTGGGTCATAAGGGAAAATATCAGTCTTTTTAAAGGCACTGGTAATATTGTTTGGTGTCATAGCACGTGGAAGGACTGTGCCAACAAATCCACCTACCTCATAAATTGATACTGTTTTCCCTGGGTGATTCAGCATCCAAGAATCAATAGTAGAGTTGTAAAATTTCTGAAATGGTCCATACAGGCCAACATCAAGGGGCTGCATCCGGTGTGATTGAATGTGGAGGAAGTGTCAAAATATGAACCCCATTTGTTTTTGCTAATTCAAATACTTCTAAATTAATGTGGCTCTCGTGGTTGTATATTATGAGTGATGGATTATCTGTTGTGCTGTAGGAAAATTTATAGTGTTCTATTGATTTAACAAACAGTTCTCCAGTCACCCAACCTGAAGGACTTGTCAGTCCTAAGCTATTTGGTGGTGCACTTGATTACGAAAGTAATTGCACCCGAGGAAATATCAAAATGTGTGGCAAATAATTGCCATCTGCACGGGCAATACAACATGTAACTAAGGTGCCTTTTTCCAAAGATTTGACTTTACACACAGCTTTGCAACCTTTCTCAGCAATTACCTTGTCACTATTTTGAACAGTCATAATCTTGGTTTCATCTAAATTGAAAATACATGATGGGTACCCAAGTTTTGGTTCTTTCATCACCAGTGTATGGTAGTTTGCTGAAAAAAGCCTCCACATGGCGATTGAATGCAGAAGCGCGTGCAAGAATACATCCCTCTAGAGATCTAAGAGACAAATCTTTGTTTTTTTTGAAGAACCCCGCCAACCAATCTTCTCCTGCCATCTGATTTGCATGCCAAGACTCTGGACATTTAACACTATTAACAATAGCCGTTTCGTAGGCCACCTTACGGCAGTCTTTTGTTGTCAGTCCATAGAACATTTTGCAGCACTATTTTACACTTCCAACTTAGAGTCACTCTTTTAACGCCACATTCATCAGCTGCACTTCGTATGCTTCTTCCCTCTGCTACCAAATCAAGTGCCCTTCGAAGATCTGCTTCTTCATGTGTGCCCTTTGTTGATTTTCGCTTGTATGTTCGAACCATGATCTGAAACAAAAAGGAAATGAAGCTGTTTTGCATTCATGTTTTCAAACCTACATATTGATTATGTGATCCATGGTGCCTCAAGGTTGGGTGACCAACCGTGCCCCAAAGTACTTATAATACGAAAAATGGTGTAACATAACTTGATATTTTCACAATTACCTGCAGTGTAAGTAGATGAGGTAAGAGGCGTTGAACTTTGCACTGCTAATCCAAAATATGTATCTAGCACTACTCTCACCCTAAAAAAACATTTAATGCTTGCTCATAGATTATTATGCCATCACGAAAAAATCAACAACAAAAATACTCTTAGACAACAAAGACTCACCATAGAAATGTAGATACAATGAGTAGGCAATTAAATAATTACATATAAATGCAGATTCGCCAACCTAAACACTGTGAATTGCCCTAAATACTCAATGACCCATGGTGCCCCATGACCCATGGTGCCCTGGTCTTCCCTGTATGACAGTAGTGTTGTGGTTTATTATATTTCGTCAAAGGAAATAAAGAAATTAAATACTTCACAACTCTACTAACAACCTGGACCTTCCTACTTTTCCAGTGCCATTTTTATTTTTAATGAATGGAACTGCTGAGTGGTTACACTCCTATTCTGCAGGGCTGTTAGGCGGTCACTTTTATCACTGCGAGTCACTTTTTTCATTCTAGTCCCAATTCTCTCACTATTTGACAGAATTGATCACTATTGTCACTGATTAGTACACATGGAAACATTATTAAGTGTTTTCTGACGGTAGAAATACTGTATTGTCCCATGTGATAGCCTCACATTTTTTTACCGTCAGCAATAAACATCAAGCGCCGCCGGGCCTTAGGGTGCGTTCACAAAGAAAGCTGGTTGCAAGGTACTTGTTTCGTAAGGCTTGCTCCCAGCACTTGCAAGCGCTTGCGGTTAGTGTTGGGTGTTCACAAATAAAGCTTAGTAAGCTTTCAACTCTCATTGCGAGAATGTCTTCCTCTAACGATGAAGAATCATTGTTGCTTGAAAATGTAGATTTAAAAGTGCGAATACAGAAATCTGGTATACATGTAATTAACCGCGGTAGAGAAAGGTTTGGCGAATACCACCACCTGTTTCCTCAGCTGAAACTGGACAAGGCCAGGTTTGTTTCTTATTTGAGGATGGAGTTGAGGACCTTCAATTATATTCTGAAGAAAATA